>JASDQU010375258.1:53671-72480 GCA_032191745.1 Picea mariana
GAAGAGATTGGAAGGGGATACACGAGGGGAACTCTGGCATTACACAGAGTGAGTGATAGCAGAGAGGAAGGATTGCAACCTTCGCTCCTGGTCACTGGTAGACAGAGAGACGCAGTCTCACAACATCGTGGTCTTAGCTCGGGGGTGGCTAGTGGTAAATCCACTGGGAGTCACTACGCCTACGATTGGGTGGAAACGAGCACCCCTCTCAGTAGTCGCACCCACTTCTGAAGTTATTTCTGATAAGTGTTTTGTTCATATTGCATCTTGAAATTCATATGCTCACATATATGCTCATAAACTGTGAAATTGTGAACAATTACAGTATAAGAATGTTTGTGCAGTGTTTGATAAGTAATGTTAGATGTATGCTTATAACAGAAAGACCACACATGGCTTATGTTGATAAATGAATTTAATTAGGCATGAGTCGAACTAAGTTAGGCTTCCAGCCCATTCTCGGGAAGCTGTTTACCCTTATCTGCCTCCAGAAATGCCCCGGTATAGATCTCTTCACAGAGATTCCCTCCTTAGAAAGGTTCACCAAGAACTCGGAAAAAGGACTTGAACGCCCAAGTCTTAATAACCCTGTACGAGGAGGAATGACCCTCTTAAGGTTCCGAGGTAGCAGTGTAGGGATAAGTAACAAATCAACGAATAAGATCTCGTCGGATGACCCATAGCCATTCACGACCGTTAGATTGATGGAAGTAACAAGGGCGTTACATACCTTGCCCCTTTTTCCTCTATCTTTGTGAACAACGAGGAAATCGAGATCATAGATCCTAAGACGCAAGAGAAAATTTGGACCATTGACCTTTACACATCCATGAAGTAGTGGAAGAATGCACAAGGTGGGACAATCTGAGTCGTTGGATCTCATCAGAAATCTCATCGGCCGTTGGATTGGGTTAAGATGCTTGGAGTTTAGTCTCTGGAGTGTGTGCAGGGAGGACGGATCTAGACCGTTAGATCTTGGTCCAATTACCTGTTAGCCATCGGATCGGACCGGAGCTCTCCGAGGGTTACCATCGGGAGTCCAGCCATCAACATATCGGGATTCTTAAGGACAAGAATATCGAGACACTTCAAGTCTCGAAACACTGGGAAGATATGAACCGTCCATTGAGGATACACGTGGCAGAGATCGAGGTTTTCTATCAGGAGTCGGGATATCGACATTCCTGTGGACAGGAGATCGGGGAAGTCCGAAGTAAAAATCCCGGAAAAAATCTGAGCCGTCCGTTTAGATAGACAGGTGTCCGAAATCCGTAGAGAGTCGGGATATTCGACATCGGGAAATCGGAGTTCTTGAGGCTGTGAGAATGGGAACATCACAAGTCTTGAAATCCCGGAGAAATCGGGACCATCCATCAGAAGAGGATGCGTGGCAACAATCGGCGCCGTCGGGGAAAGTCCCGACAGGAAGTTGTTGTTCAGCGTTTGTGACCTCGGGATATCAGGAATCTTGATGACAGTTTGTTTATGCATTTTGGAATCGCGACGTTCGAAACCCCGATGAGTGGGAGCCAGCTGTCAGTATATTAGAGAAGTAGGAAGTGCCAATTATGGGGGCCAGCTGTCAGCATAGCGGGAAGACGGGATTCGAAGGATTGGGAATCCCGTGAGCCCATACATTTTGGCATTAAAAACCCCGTAGCCCCGACGAGGGATAAGACTGCGGTCACGGGGATCGTGGTCATGTGAACTAGGATCCTAGCCAGGAGAGCTAGCGCGTAAAGGGCGCATCGGGATTCGAGGAATCGTGAGTCCTGGGGACGTTTGCATTTTGACATTGGAAAGTCCGAAACCCTGATGGGGGACAAGGCTGCGGTCTTGTGAGATAGAGGTCACGTGGACTAACGACTTAGCGTGGGAGGCTAAGGTAGCATAGGAGCGTATCGAGATTCGGGGATCGGTGAACCAAATTTTTGGGACATCACGAGTGTCAAAACCCCGATGAGGAGGTATGGCTGCGGTCACATAGAGGGAGGTCGTATGGACCCAAAAGACTAGCCCAAGGAGACTAGTGGAAGTTGGAGTGCGTTGGGAATCGAAGGATCACAGATCCAAAGGGCATATGCATTTTGGCATTAGAAAGCCCGAACCCCGACGAAAAGAAAAATATAAGGCTGCGGTCTCGTGAGCACGATCATGTGGACCAGGCCATAGCCTGGAGGGGCTAAGGCCGAAAGAGAGCTCGTCGGAGATCGGAGTATCGAGGGCATAGGAACCCTCGACATTAGAAAGGGAAAAACCCTGAAAACCTGATATTGTCATCAGGGGAAGCCCACGGTTAGGTGTAGAGAGCCGTATAGGCGAATGAATGACCCGTTGCTCAGGGTTGGCATTTCCCTGATGCAAGCTTCGGGAATTCTCATTGTTGAGAACTAAATGAAAAAGTTTGAATTAGCCAGTGGGGATGTTACATAGCAGCTCACATATGCTTTGGACTACAAAGCTTTGGCGTTCTCTCTCCCTCCTTGTTTGAAAATTCTCGAAGTGTTTCTGTTGCGGAGTTTCATTTCTTTCGTCACTTGTCCATCTGGCGCTAACACATGGCACTCAGTCCAGGCACCTTTGGGAATATCATTTTCTTGTTTCCAAGTGACACGTGTCACCCTCCTTTCCACGACACGTCAGCATAGTGACATCAGGTCACCACGTCAGCTTCGGGAAGTCATTCTCCGGGGAATATTTTTGTTCAACATCAAAGCTCCTTGTTGACGATTAAAATCACAATGAGGATTTCACCCACAAAGTATTGCTAAAGCCTATTAATTATAAGCTAATGATATATATAATACTAGTAGGTGGGACCCCTTGTAGATTGGAGATCAAATTTGGTTCTTATTTCATGTTTATGCTGTTGTTCAACACTTCTTACACGGTTGATGAAATCTTGGTCTTATTGGCGATGGATAAGGCCTATTATGTGTTGGTTCTAATTGTGACAATTGAATGATGGATAAGGCATGTTATGAATTTTTTCTGCTGCTCTAGGCTCCATTTTCATGTTATGATGGCTTATATGATCCATTGTTATCATTGCTATATGTTTTTGGATCCATTACTTTGGCACCTGCACAATAGACATGTTAGTAACAATACATAAGAGTAGTTGAAAAGAAGCAAAAGCAATATAAAAAAAATGCAAAAGGAAAAGATTGAACTATGCTACACTACATGCATTGAAATTAGAATGGTCGTTGTCAATCCTAGCTAACAAGTTAATAGCTATGCAATTTATTGAGTTATATAATTGACATGCATTATTGTATAGTTTGGAAATGGTAAGATGTGATGAGGGTGGCGCTCTTGGAAATTAATGGATGTTGGGTTTCGATGCATGGTTCAATTGAATGAATTAATGGATTAATGGGCTGGCATGTACTAAGGAATTGAATGATTTGAGGGTGGAGGTGACGTGCATTTACTGTACGTCACTCCTACTCCTTCCACTGGCCACCACCCTAGTTTGGATATTGTTCAACTGTGTTTTTATCTGGTTAGGCTCTGAATTTCAAGCAGAGGAAGAACCGCTTGGCCAAGCTCATGTTTTTAAGGTGTATTTGGTTACATCTACGTCTTTTCACCATCCATGAATCTGCTCTAGTTATGAAATATATATTTTCTCAGGATGTATGGGTCTGTGCTTTCCTTAAGTATGGAAATTGGTAAATTTGTGAAATTTTTATGGAATGAATCGTTGGTGGTTTCATTGCAATAATGTTTGAAGTCACAATGTTATTGGTCGTTCTGAGTGTTAGCAGCTATAAAGGGTCTCTGTCATCCTTGCTAGTTTTAGTTGGACCGTTTCATTTGGTCTAGAGTGGCTAGCTATATCCACGCATTCGTATCACCATACCCAGTATTTTGTTGTTATGGTGTTTACTGTTTTGAAATGTGCATTGTTTCACTTGGGAATGGGTTTGTTCATGCTATTGATGATTGCGCAATGGGTTATATTTATTTTTCTCGGCTATGTTTTATCTCATCTTTGTTAGTTGGTTGATTGGGAGAGCCACGAGGGTTATACCCTGCGTGTTCTAAGTATTGTTACAAGGACAAAATGGAGCCTTTGCTCCTCTATTCAGAGTCTCTCCTATCTCATGAACTGTCACCCTCTCTGCAAATTTATTGGTGGTATACCCTGTGTGCGCACCGTTGGTCTCAGAGGTTCTCACTCGATAATGGGAGTCGACACCAGTCTCCCTGTGTTGGTCCACAAAATGAACCCTTGTTTCTTAAGCCCGATTTTTGATAATAGGGTACCGTATGTCCTGTCAGGTATACTATTGATGGTTATTGATTGGTGGTGTATTGTCAACAATGTTTGATTACTGGCTTGCCCAGTCGATTATGTTGATAGTGGTGTTGGTTGGTATTTGGTAGCTGCAATTGATTATTCTAACAATGTAATTGATAAGCTCAGAATTGTTAACTGATTGATTGGGGAAATGGGATCGGATATATAGTCGTTGTCTTTTACATTGTGCTTATTGAATGGTTGACCAACATTAGTTTTTATTGGTTAAGTCACAACAATGCTTCTTGCATGATGCGTGGGTATGTGTGGTGTTCCTACAACATGTTAGGTTGAGTTAATGATTACTGTGACTATGTGTTTTAATTGCCATGGGATTATTGCAATCGTGATGATTATGGTATGGCATCCACTGTATATGCTATGAATATTATTGATTGTTCCATCAGAGATGGTCATGTGTTTAAACAAAATGGTTTTGTTGCAAATTTGGTCCATTTATGAGATGAGATCAGGCTTAATGTTGCTACCTCGTTATATTAATTGATATCCCAACATTATGTATGTTTGGATTCAAAGTAGTTGGACCTGTATAGTCACATAAATACTTTGCATTTTGTCAAATGGTCTATGTATTCCAAGCATAGTATGAATTAAAATGGTGATTGATGTCTGTGTGTTTAAGTGGCAAGTTAGGATCTTTGCAATTAAAATATTGATGGTTGTATTTGGCTGTCTGTTATATGTGTTGATGAATATCATGCATCATAGTAGAGATAGACACAGGTTCTGTGACAGTTTAACCCCACTGCAATTTAATTATTAAATAAATTGAAGGACAGAATCAGGCACGAATTTTGATTTTGTATTTGATGATTGAAATAATTTGTGGGCAGTGGTTGATGAGTTGATACTGGACAAAGTAGAAATAAGTGACTCATTATTCATTTGGGGATTGTTTTAAAAGATTAAATGGATAAATGAGAAGAAACATAACTCCTCTACAGATTGTTGTGGAATGCATATTGTCTTGTTTTGATGACACTGTGTTACAAATTGATTGCGAACAATGAGCAAGTTAATGCACATAATTGATATGGAATAATTTTATGGATTACTTAATTAATTTTATGAAGAATACACGTTCTCTTTCCCTACCATTACTTCTCTTTTCTTTAATTACAACCCCTTCGCCTTCCCACATCCATTTTTCACTCCCTGTTCTTAAAACTTAATTACAATTAAGAGAATTCTATTTTGAAATAGTTTGAAATCGCAGTTTCTTGGTTGGAACACAGTGATATATTATTTGGTTTACATTACAGATGATTGTTTGTTGTCTTTGATTAGTAGCCATGATTATTTTCCCTCTCATTTTATCATTTTTCGCTCAATACAAACCCATCACATATCCCAAAACATTTTGTTCACCCCCTGCTCATTGACAATAGTTGAACAATTTGTATGGATTGGATTGCATGAGTCTGATATGTTGTTGAGCCAAAATCTATTTCATATTTTTAAGGAGTTGTCATGTATGGTTGTTAAAGGGACTATTTTCTAATCAATCATGCATGCAGGAATGAGATTTTTTAGCCGAGGTAGCCATGGCCGAGGCAACCGAGGGAGAGGTAATTGGAACAGAGGCCCAAGAAGGCTAAGATTCTCCATACACTTTGATGCTGACTCACAAGAGTTAAGCCAGTTGATTCAGGCGGAATTTTTCAATTGGATTGGGCAAGGAGTGGCCCAACCTAGGCCTAAAAGGCCTCCTTTCCAAGCTCCACAAACCCCTAGTATTATCGTGCCCCCTCATGTCTCATTGCAAGCCGAGTTTCTCAAAAATGACAGATGGCAAGAGATTGTCCACCCGATAGTCTCCCAACATTGTGTCTGGCCCAATTTGTCCTTACCTGCTCCCCCACCTATTAACTAGATTGCCCAAGCTACACCTGTCCACTCACCAGTTCAATCCTCTCATGCTAGGAAAAGGTTGAAAACCGAGGCCCACCATGCCCCTGATAAAGGAAAAACCATTTCTACCGCTTCCTTGCCCTCCAATGGCTCTGATTAATCTGTGTCTTCCCGGATGCATTTGAGGGACGATTGTTCTCATGTGATCAGCGAAATTATGCCTATAGGCTCAACGCAGCCAAACGAAAATTCAGAAAAATCGAAGGGTGACAACAACAATCAAGGAAAGATTGCATCTCAGAGTGGGAAATATGTTTTTTGAGTTTTTATTTTATGTATTATTGATGGCAGTTGACTTCAAAAGTTTTGGAAAACATGTTTTCTTTGGATATATGAGTAATATATTTTTTTGAAAATAATTTCAAATATCAATGAAATAAATTGTCAAATGTGAATGTGATGATGAGAGTCACAAGGAAGGGTGTTTTTCTTAATTAACTAGTTATGTTATGATTGTTAAGAGATAAAGGGAGTCACAAGGGGTCCCACCTACTAGTTATTATTTATTTAAAACCCTTATTATGATTTATTACTTTTCCCCCTTAACTAAAAATTTGGTTGAGTTTTTAGTTAACTTAACTAATGAGGTAGTTCAACTACTTCAACCAATTCTAATTTGCTTAAAGGAAAAAGGAAAGGGAGGAACAAGAGGAGGATAGAAGGAGAAGCATACTAAGGTTTTCTCTTTGAGTTTATGTTGAGATAGTTCAGTTTTCATTCATTCCTTAATTCATCACAAGCCTAATTATTTTTTATGATAGCGGGGTCTTATTGTAGACAATAAGATTCAGGGCTGAATTACATCATTCAGACACTTGTTTTTCAAATGTGTTGATCTATCTTTGATAGTCCGTGTAGACTTGCCTATTTGTGAATTAGTTTTCATGACTGACAAAGGCTATTGTGCAGATTCGAGTGGGCATCAATCTATGGCAAGCTGATCTAGATTTTAGAGTTTTGTTTTTTATTTTCTATCATAGGTCCTTTTGTATGTTCCATCGGGGATGTCTAAGTTTGAATTTGGTCCAAAATTTCTTCATAAAATTTTGTAAAACAGTGACTCTTTTGTGAATTGGAATGAAATAAAGGATTGCTTTATGCCTCACCTGTCTTGATTATCATCTTGGTGTCTTTTCTTCTATCTCTACATTTATTTCAGCAACTGTTATATTTAGAAAATCATATAAAAAATGAATTTTCCAACAAGCTTTTATTTATAAAAAGACTAGCCTAAGCACTTGCAATCAATACTTGTGAGTTAGGATATTAATTTTGATGGCTATAAACATAGGGTGATATTCTCGTCTATTTTTCTTTAGCCAAGAAGAATCTAAAAATGGTTGAGTAAGATCATTTCATATATTTTCCTCAACATTTATTTGGTGACTGTACTGGGGAGATCTTCAATATCTCTCTGGTTAATTTTTACACTCGATTTTCATCGACACATCTATTTTTCTGATATTGATTCTTTGACTATTTTATCTCTTAATAACTTTACCTATGACGAGGCAACCCAATATTGAGCCCGGGCTTCAAGATAATATTAACATTACTTTAAACCCATTTAACACAATTTTAGACACCGCCAATACCCGTGCTGAGCTTAACCATTCATGGGAAGCAATTGAATGAGATATTAGTGTTCAAGAACAATTTGAAGCTAGATGTAGACAACGTAGAAATCAGCAGTAACCTTCTTGTTTCTTCAGTTTTGGCCTTTCTTTCATGTCCTTAAACTCTCTTGCTTCTAGAAGAAGAAGAGGATTATCACCTGAAAATAATCCTATTTCTGAAATAGGCAGAAGGAATGTTGTGTTATCTTCCCAACAAAGTCCTCTAAGGAGAACTTTGTCTAATTCATCCAGGTCATCTTTCTTTTACTCATTTATCATCCATAAGATGACATTTAATGGTGGCTCTGGTGGCAATGGAAGTGCTTCATTTTCTCAGTCTTCATCTTCGTTAGTGATTGGTAGCTTATATAACCACCATATCCCTATCCATACTACCAAAAATCCCACCAAATTCATTAAAAAGTATGGGATTTTTCAGTTTGAAGAAGACGCCACAACCACATCATGGTATGTGTCTTCTCCTCTTAACCTAGCACCTGCTACTCGTACACTTCCTAAATTCAAAGAACATCTTCATAGGTTTTCATGAAATAACACTGTCACTACAAACGAGCACCTGGTGGCATTTTCTAATGCTTTCCATAACATAGAAGCCAATGACAGTGATACTTGCATGCGCTTATTCGTCAATTCCTTGGAAGAAAAGGCTATGGCCGATTTCTTTGACCTTCCTCCAAAGATTCTTTCTACTTGGGAGGAGTTATCTATTGGTTCAGATCCACTTATGAGCAATCTAAAAGCCTAGCCAAGAAGTTATGGGAATACAATAACGTCACTTATAAGGATGGTGAGACCATCAAGTCTTTCAACTTGCTTTTCACTAAGCTATACAATCATATCCATGAACTCATTTGACCTCAGAAACAAGCCACTTTCATGCATTACTACAATGAATTACCTTTCCCCTACCATCGTAGGCTTGAGGAAAAATCCATTGATAATCTTGGTTCCACTCTGCATACTTGTTCATAGTTGAAGAACAACTTGAAAGAACAGGTCTTCCCTAGGGAGAATCAGTGAGACAGACAGACATGTCCGCCCTCTTACAACTAGTACAAGATATGAACACTCGTATGATAACATTCGAGCGAAAAGGGACTGTCTCACCTCTCACCCCTAGAGCATCATCCTCTTCTGCACCCCCCTTTAGAAGTCCAATTGAAAATAATTTTTAGCCTAAATCTATCTTGCCTCAAAGTTGGTGTAACTTCTGCAAGGAACACCATGAGGAAGCCACTTGTGAGGTAAGGAAGAGTGTCAGAGATAAGATCTTTGGTAAAAGACCATAAACTACTATCGTTGTCCTAGATTTTGTAGAGCCAGAAGATGTCATGATCATCAATACTAGGAACAAATCCTACGCTCCCAAGGGAAAATTGGATCCTCCCTGCAATTCTTCTAGCCTGAGATCATCCTCACCCACTTCTACTGTTCAAGTTCCTAAGGTTTCTGACAGTTAAGGAATAACCCATCCTCTCCCCTCTTCCAAGTATAATATCTTGAATCAGTTGGGCAACATCAAAGCAGATGCAACCCTTCTAGACATGGTTTCTGTCCCTGAGAAACAAAGACATCTAAAATAATTCATGGAAGGAAGATATTTCGTTGTAGCCAATCTCTCTGAAAAGGTAAACAAAGAGGATTCATCTATAAATAAATTAGGTGTACATAAATTTAGATACCCTGTAAAAAATCCCCCTTTTTATCTTTCTGTAAAGATTATGGATAAGATCGCCCATTGTTGCCTCATTGATGGCGGTTCGGTCTCAAGTGTGATGTCGAATATTATTATGGAAGAGATAGGCTTGTCTTGTACAAATGAAAATGTCAGAATCATGCTCTCCTATAATAGCCTACAACAAAAACCATAGGTGATATTAAATATGTAACCTTAGTTTTGTGCGCTCACCTTGAAATAAGGGAAACCCTTAGTATTCAGGTAATTGATATGCCAGAAAGAAATTTCTCAATCATCTTGGGAAGAGATTGGAAAGCCTTAATGGGTGGATACCTCTCACTCGACGGAACACATTTATCCATTCCTCCGAATGGTAAAAACATCATAGTCCTTGGAAAGGGAAGGATATAACCTTACATAGAGAGTGTCCCACAGCCTAATGAAAACTATATCGAAGAGGACCTACGAGTGTATTCCATATTCGCTAAGGAGGATAACATTCACATGTAACAAATTGATTTAGATGATGGTATGTGGCACATGCACTTTAATGGTTCATTCTCTAATGAAGGTAATGAAGCTAGCATTATCTTGATTTCTCCTGTAGGGAATATCCATAACTTTTCTTACAGGGTGGAGTTTGCTTGTGCTAACAATGTCACTGAATTCGAA
Organism: Picea mariana; assembly: GCA_032191745.1. Classification (NCBI taxonomy): domain Eukaryota; kingdom Viridiplantae; phylum Streptophyta; class Pinopsida; order Pinales; family Pinaceae; genus Picea; species Picea mariana. The sequence goes on from JASDQU010375258.1 coordinate 63,900, forward strand.
GCTTTATTATCAGGCATTGACAACACCTATAATATCGGTTGTGGTCACCTTTAATTTTTTGGGGATTTCGAGCTTGTTGTGAATCTTGTACATAAAATTTACTCTCCTAGGAACAAGTTGATAAAATGATACACCCAAACTGTTTGGGAACTTATCTTGAACCTTTTATCTTTCAATATCACTCATGTTAAGAGGGATTTGAATTCAATGGCTGATCGGTTTGATGTCTTTACAGATTCTCCTAATCAACAACCTTTGCCTCACATGCCTGATTGTTCTTTTCAATTTCTATATCGTCCACATATCCCTGACAATGTAGAATCTTGGCAGGCCCTCCCTAACGATGAGAGAGCTTGTGCTTTCATTCAATATGAACCTCTTAAGCCCAAGGAAATTTCATCCATAGAAGAAAACAATATTCCTAAGGGATTGACTCCTCTTGAGAGTTCGTTTTCATCGAGTGATGTAGGCAATAAAGAGAAACATAGAAAAGAGGAGTCAAGAAGGAAGGTGGTTGAAACCATCTCCTTGAATATTGGGTCACTCGAATCTTCAAAGAATGTAAAAATAAGTACCCGATATTCTGATAAAGAAGAAATGAAGTTTGCCAAGCTACTTGGTGAATTTCAAGATGTTTTTTCTTGGTCTTATAAGGATCTTCATGGTTTTGATCCTGATATAATACAACATGCTATCCCCATCAAGTAAGACATGAAACCATCTAGGAAAAAACAAAGACCTATTAACTCTGCATTTAAAGCAAATTTTCAAAGGGAGTTGGAAAATTTCTTAAGGGATGGGGTTATTTTTCCAATCTATTCTGAATGGGTTTCTAATTGGCTACTTGTTTCAAAGACCATTGATCATATTAGAACCTGCATTAATTTTCTCACTTTCAGTCAAGATATTATGAGAAATCCTTTTCCTCCTCTCCATACGAAAATGATCCTGCGGCAGGTTGTAAGGTCACAGATGAGGCCCTTACTTGACAAATTGTTGGGTTACAGTAAAATCAAGGGAAAAGAGGCAGTTTTTCCAAAAACCACTCTTATCACCAATTGGGGTACCATGACTTATAAATGCCTGTTTTTTGGTTTATCTGATGCAAATACCGCTTTTAAAAGACCTATACACACAACTCTTGATGAAGTGATCATTATCCATGTCTACCTTGATGATCTAATCATATATGTTAAGGGACTGATAATTACCTCAGATTTCCAAGTGTTATTTCTATATCCTTTCAAAATTGCTTTTATCTTGGACACTAACTCTTACATTCTAAAGGATTGATAGGAGCAATTGTTTTCCTACAACACTAACGGTTCTTGCTTGAAACATTACGAGGCACCAACGTGAAAAGTTCTAATGTTGTTTGGATTTTTTGTATACTAGTAAACTAGCTCTACTTTCAATTTTTGCAGTATTTTCCTTTCCTCTTCACAATAGTTTGACTTATGCTTTCTGTTTTAAAAACTTTTCGACTACTTTTTTATTGTTGTTGTTTTAATCTTGCAATTTTACTTCTGTCATGATTTTGTTTCCTACCATCTTTAGTTAATTTGGTCAAATAAGATGTTGGATCAGTTCTGCCACAATGGCACTCCTGCAAAGCATTGTTAGTCAATAATAATCAAACTTGCACAACTGTTACAATGTTCCTTGAAGCACACTTGAATTTGTTATCTACTTCCACTGTTGTCTAGAAATTTTTGGGTTATCTCACGCTTTTGCTTTACTTTTCTTCATCCATTTGAGAATTTAAGAGAGCAAGTCCATACATTTTCTCCTTGAAGTTAAGAACCGATTCCGGTTGAACGCTTATGCACACAGTGGTAAAACCCCTCATACCTAACAATTTTCATGAGTTATTCTTGAATTCTCGGTCATTTTTCCATTAAATCCGCTCACTTCCCCCTGTTGCATAATCTTCCTAGTTATATCTTCTTGACTTGTTGTTCTTGTTCTGTGAAAACATGAGTTCTGAGTTCTAAATCCGTTGAAAACAAAATTATCTATGGAGTCACCAGTTTGTTGACGATTAAAATCACAACGAGGATTTCGCCCGCAAAGTATTGCTAAAGCCTATTAATTATAAGCTAATGATATATATATAACTAGTAGGTGGGACCCTCTTGTAGATTGGAGATCTAATATGGTTCTTATTTCATGTTTATGCTATTGTTCGACACTTCTTACATGGTTGATGAAATCTTGGTCTTATTGGTGATGGATAAGGCCTATTGTGTGTTGGTTCTAACTGCAACAATTGAATGATGGATAAGGCATGTTATGCATTTTTTCTGCTGCTCTAGGCTACATTTTCATGTTACGATGGCCTATGTAATCAATTGTTATCATTTCTATCTATTCTTGGATCCATTACTGTGACACCTAGACAATAGACATGTTAGTAACAATACATAAGAGTAGTTGAAAAGAGGCAAAAGCAATATAAACAAAATGCAAAAGGAAAAGATTGAACTATGCTACACTACATGCATTGAAATTAGAATGGTCGTTGTTAATCCTAGCTAACAAGTTAATAGCTATGTGATTTATTGATTTATATAGTTGACACGCATTATTGTATAGTTTGGAAATGGTAAGATGTGATGAGGGTGGCGCTCTTGGAAATCAGTGGATGTTGGTTTCGATGCATGGTTCGATTGAATGAATTGATGGATTAATGGGATGGTGTGTACTAAGGAATTGAATGATTTGAGGGTGGAGGCGATGTGCATTTACTGCACGTCACTCCTACTCCTTCCACTGGCCACCACCCTAGTTTGGATATTGTTCAACTATGTTTTGTTGTGGTTAGGCTCCAACTTTCAAGCAGAGGAAGAACCGCTCGACCAAGCTTGCGTTTTTAAGGTGTTTTTGGTTACATGTATATATTTTTGCCATCCATGAATGTAATCTGGTTATGAAATAGATATTGGCTCAGGATGTATGGGTTTGTGCTTTCCTAAAGTATGGAAATTGGTAAATTTGTGAAATTTTTCCGGAATGAATCGTTGGTGGTTTTCATTGCAATAATGTTTGAAGTCACAGTGTTATTGGTCATTCTGAGTGTTAGCAGCCATAAAGGCTCTCTGTCATCCTGGTTGCTTTTAGTTGTAGGTTTTCATTTGGTCTAGAGTGGTTGGCTATCTCCACGCATTCGTATCACCATACCCAGTATTTTACTGTTATGGGGTTTACTATTTTGAAATGCACATTGTTTTACTTGGGGATGGGTTTATTCATGCTACCGATGGTTGTGTAGTGGGTTATATTGATTTGTCTCGGCTCTATTTTATCTCAGGGTTGTTAGTTGGTTGATTGGGAGAGCCACAAGGGTTATACCCTGCGTTTTCTAAGTATTGTTACAAGGCCAAAATGGAGCCTTTTCTCCTCTGTTCAGAGTCTCCTATCTCGTGAACTGTCACCCTCTGTGCAAAGTTATCGGTGGTATACCCTGTATGTGCACTGTTGGTCTTGGAGGTTCTCACCCGATAATGGGAGTCAACACCAGTATCCCCGTGTTGATCCACAGAGCGAACCCTTGTTTTCTTAAGCCCGATTTTTGATAATAGGGAACCGTATGTCCTGTCGGGTATACTATTGATGGTTATGGATTGGTGGTGTATTATAGACAATGTTTGATTACTGGCTCGCCCCATCAATTATGTTGATAGTAGTGTTGGTTGGTATTTGGTCACTACAATTGATTATTATAACAATCTAATTGATAATCTCAACATTGTTAACTGGTTGATTGGGGAAATGGGATCAAATATACAGTGACTGTCTTTTACAATGTGATTATTGAATGGTTGACCAACATTAGTTTTTATTGTTTAAGTCACACCAATGCTTCTTGCATGATGCGTGGGTATGTGTGGCATTCCTACAACATGTTAGGTTGAGTCAATGAATACTGTGACTATGTGTTTTAATTTCCATGGGAGTATTGCAATCATGATGATTATGGTATGGCCATCCACTATATATGTTATGAATATTATTGATTGTGCCATCAAAGATGGTCATGGGTTTAAACAAAGTGGTTTTGTTGCAAATTTGGTCAAGTTATGAGATGAGATCAGGCTTATTGTTGCTACCTCATTATATTAATTGATAGCCCAACATTATGGATGTTTCGATTCAGAGTAGATGGACCTGTATAGTCACAGAAATACTCTGTGTTTTGTCCAATGGTCTGTGTATTCCAAGCATAGTATGAATTAAAATGGTGATCATTGTCTGTGTGTTTAAGTGGCAAGTCAGGATCTTTGTAATTAAAATATTGATGGTTGTATTTGGATGTTTGTTATATGTGTTGATGAATATCATGCATCATAGCAGAGATAGACACATGTTATGTGATAGTTTAACCCCATTGCAATTTAATTATTAAATGAATTGAAGGACAGAACCGAGAACGACTTCTGAGTCTATATTTGATGATTGAAATAATTCATGGGCAGTGGTTGATGAGTTGATACTGGACATAGTAGAAATAAGTGACTAATTATTCATTTGGCGATTGTTTTAAAAGATTAAATGGATAAATGAGAAGAAACATAACTCCTCTACAAATTGTTGTGGAATGCATACTGTCTTGTTTTGATGACACTGTGTTACAGATTGATTGTGAACAGTGAGCAAGTTAATGCACATAATTGTTTGAATTTTACACAGTAGTTGTTCTTTTGGCACAATGGTCATTTTGGTTAGTGTTGGATATTTTAAATTGATATGGAATAATTTTATGGATTACTTAATTAATTTTATGAACAATATCCGTTCTCTTTCCTTACCATTACTTCACTTTTCACTAATTACAACCCCCTTGCCTTCCCACATCCATTTTTCACTCCATGTTCTTAAAATTTGATTACAGTTAAGAGAATTCTATTTTGAAACAATTTGAAATCGCAGTTTCTTGGTTGGAACACAATGATATATTATTTGGCTTACATTACAGTTGTCTGTTTGTTGTCTTTGAGCAGTAACCATGATTCTTTTCCCTCTCATTTTATCATTTTTTGCTCAATACAAACCCCTCGTATATCCCAGAACCTTTTGTTCACCCCCTGCTCATTGACAATAGTTGAACAATTTGTATGGATTGGATTGCATGAGTCTAATATGTTGTTGAGCCAAAATCGATTTCATATTTTTAAGGAGTTGTCATGTATGGTTGTTAAAGGGACTATTTGCTAATCAATCATGCATGTAGGAATGCGCTTTTTCAGCCGAGGTAGCCATGGCAGAGGCAACCGAGGGAGAGGTAATTGGAATAGAGGCCCAAGAAGGCCAAGATTCTCCATACACTTTGATGTTGAATTGCAAGAGTTAGGACAGTTGTTTTAGGCCAAAATTTTCGATTATATTGGGCAAGGAGTGGCCCAAACTAGGCCTGAAAGGCCTCCCTTCCAAGCTCCACAAGCCCCTGGTATTCCCATGCCCCATCATGTCTCATTGCAAACCGAGGTTCCCAAAAACGACGGATGGCAAGAGATTGTCCACCCGACAGTCTCCCAACATCGTGGCTGGCCCAATTTGTCCTTACCTGCTCCACCGCTTATTAACCAAATTTCCCAAGCTACACCTGTCCACTCACCAGTTCATTCCTCTCATGCTAGAAAAATGTTGAAAACCGGGGCCCACCATGCCCCTGATAAAGGAAAATTCACTACTGCCCCTTCCTCACCCTTCAATGGCTCTAATAAATCCGCGTCTTCCCGAATGCATTTGAAGGACGATTGTTCTCATGTGATCAATGAAATTAGGCCTAAAGGCTCAACCCAACCAAAGGAAAATTCAGAAAAATCGAAGGGTGACAACAATAATCAAGGAAAGATTGCATCTCAGAGTGGGAAACATGGTTTTTGAGTTTTTATTTTATGTATTATTGATGACAGTTGACTTCAAAAGTTTTGGACAACATGTTTTCTTTGGATATATGAGTAATATATTTTTTTGAAAATAATTTCAAATATCAATGAGATAAATTGTCAAATGTGAATATGATGATGGGAGTCACAAGGAAGGGTGTTTTGCTTAATTAACTAGTTATGTTATGATTGTTAAGAGCTAAAGGGAGTCAGAAGGGGTCCCACCTACTAGTTATTATTTATTTAAAACCCTTATTATGATTTATTACTTTTACCCCTTAACTAAAAATTTGGTTGAGTTTTTAGTTAACTTAACTGATGAGGTAGTTCAACTACTTCAACCAATTCTAATTTGCTTAAAGGCAAAANGGGGTCTTATTGTAGACAACAAGATTCATGGGCTGAATTACATCATTCAGACACTTGTTTTTCAGAGGTGTTGATCTATCTTTGATAGTCTGTGTAGACTTGTTTGTTTGTGAATTAGTTTTTATGACTGACAAAGGCTATTGTGCAGAGTCGAGTGGGAAACAATCTATGACAAGCTGGTCCAACTTTTAGAGTTTAGTTTTTGATTTTCTATCAGAGGTCCTTTTGTATATTCCATCGGGAATGTCTAAGTTTGAATTTGTTCAGAAATTTCTTCACGAAATTTTGTAAAGAGAGTTACTCTTTGGTGAATTGGAATGAAATAAAGGATTGCTTTATGTATCATCTGTCTTGATTACCATCTTGGTGTCTTTGCTTCTATCTCTACATTTATTTCAGCAACTGTTATATTCAGAAAATCGTATAAAAAATGAATTTTCCAGCAAGCTTTTATTTATAAAAAGACTAGCCTAAGCACTTGTAATAAATAATTGTGAGTTAGGATATTAATTTTGATAGCTATAAACATAGGGTGATATTCCCGTCTATTTTTCTTTAGCCAAGAAGAATATGAAAATGCTTGAGTAAGATCATTTCATATATTTTCCTCAATGTTACACCTCAAAATTATTCACTTCAATAGTGTCGCAAGTGTCATCATTACAAGTGTTGTAAGTGTCTCATCTTGCCCACAAGTGTCGCATCTTGACCACAAGTGTTGAAAGTGTCAAAAACATCATACTGCCATCTTGCCTATGTCATTCCTCTAACGACATCATAAGGACACTTAAGACACCTCAAAGACTAGTTTTGAAGAAGAGAAATCAATTGACAGGGAGTACAAGCCTTTTGCCACTGAAAGAACCACTCAAAAATGGATTTTGGAGAGGAGTGCTCCCCTACCCACTGTCAGGGAGTGCTAGCACTCCCTGGGCCTCTTTGGGGGAGTGTTTGAGCACTTTGTGCACCCTTTTGGGGGAGCGCTACCCTTTATGAGCAAATTTTTGGTTTGTTGGAGGAAATCAGGGGACAAACCCCTCAATATCTGAAGGTAGTTGGGTTCGAATCTTGGGTCAAGGCATGATATCAGGGAAGATCCTCAACTGAAGGAGAGGAATCCTCAACTTATCCCAAATATATCTCAAGTGGTTGGGCCTCTCCAAGGTTATATAAGGATTCCTTCTCATGGTGAAAGGTACATGAAAAATATTGGAGTTATGAAACCTGGGATCTCATAGGCAACATACAAAGACAGTAGAGACTAGAGATTGATACCAAACTTATGATCCTATAAGTGGTATTGACAGAAAGGATTGGAGATGTGAAACCTATGATCTCATAAGTGAGATGTGTTAGGATATTTAGACACTTAGGAGTTAGTAAGATCTACTTGGTTTATTGTGTTGTTAGGTAAAAGTGTGTTTTCTAGTGTGTTTCTTTAGTATGCATTAGTATGCATTTGTAGTTAGGAAATCCGACGGTCACGATATGTTCCCGACATAGAGTGATCTGACGGTTCATACTCTCCTCAATCTTAATGGAAATTGATCCATGGCTTAACACCCAATTGTTCCATGATCTCTATTTAAAGAGCATGGAGGTCATTTGCCAATGATCAATTGTGAGAAACTCTCTTGTAAAATCTCTCTATAATCTTTTTCTTTGCATTAATAAACTGCTCCAAGTGGTCGCATTGGCTGGGTCCGTGGATGTTTCCTCGTAGGGGTTTTACCACGTGAAAACATCGATGTGTTGATTTTTGATCTGGTTATGTGAGTGTGTACTGAAGGTGTTCGTCCTCTGTTGGAATACCTGTGTTGTCGAACATGGTATCAGAGCCTGTTTGAAGATCCACTCTTGTTGTAGATCGAGATCGTGAAGCCGAGTTGTCTCATATCCAATTTCTGTCACTTTTGTACATTTTTGGGCTGAGAGGACTGTTCCATTGCGTCCGAAGCACTCATTTTAGTCAGGAACACTTTTCGTTTCACTCGAAAAGGTTTCCGTTTTCCCAAGATACGACCATTACAGTCAGATCCAGAGGTATAAAACTTGAATACACATTTTTTTAAAATTTTTGCAGAGTAGTATTTTGGTTTTATTTCGGTTTTGTTTTATTTATTTATGGGTTGCTACTCTTTTAGATCTGCGTATTCTTTTTTCCCCACACCGTGTGTGATCTTGGCAAATCAGAAACAGATAGGAAAAGGTGCATCTTTCGGGTAAGCTAACCGAGATCTAACCTTTGTTGTCATCGAGAAGCGAAATTTTTTTCTTGTGTGAAAAGGTTTTTTTTTAGCACGCTCTCCAAGTTCGTCTTCTAC
>JASDQU010375259.1:0-16541 GCA_032191745.1 Picea mariana
TCAGTTTTTGCCAGAAATATAATATTGTGTTGGGACATTCCACAGCATACTATCCGCAGGGAAACAGTCTAGCAGAATCTTCTAATAAGAGTTTGATTAGTATAATCAAGAAAGTCTTAAATGAAAATAAAAAATCTTGGCATTTACATTTAAAATACGCTCTATGGGCAAATCGGATAGGCACAAAAAAGTCTATCGGTACTTCTCCCTTTCAAATGGTTTATGGAATAGATGTAGTGTTGCCCATAAACTTAGCACTTCCTGTGATGAAACAATGGAAGGATGAGAAGGAAGAGCCAAACCCGCTCACAAGAAGGATAAACTGGCTGATTGAAGTTCAACAACATAGGGACGTAGTAGATGAAAAGTTACAGAAGTACCAGGATGATATGAAGATGTTATTTGATCGTAAAGCCAAGAACAAGAACTTTCTCCCAGGAGATCTAGTTTTGAGGTGGGATGATCGAAAAGAAGATTCAGGAAAAAATGGTAAATTCGATCATATTTGGTATGGACCCTTTAAGGTATCATCTTCTGAAGGAAAAAATTCATTTCTACTTGAAAATTTGGATGGTAAGATCCTGAATGCCCCTGTTAATGGGCGTTTTTTAAAGCATTATATGGAATAAAAATAATAATAATAATAATAATAATAATAATAATAATAATAATAATAAATTAAAATAAAATAAAAAAATAATAATAAAATTGTATATACCGATTTCTTTTTCAATTTTTTGAAACTTCTTTGGTTAAAATTAAAAAAAAAATTAGTTAACTTTCCAAAAAAATAAATAAATAAATAAGTCCACAGAGTTATTTTTTGAAATTATATCCGAGGTATTCTGGTTTATAGATTGTTGAAAAATCTCCTTTAATACCCTCAGTACTATCTTTCACGTTTTCGAACTTTTTTATCAGAGTAGGAGAGATTTTGTATTGACTTTGAAAATCATCAAATGATTAAATTCAATTAGGTCAATTTTCATAGTTTTTCTCTCTGACTAAAAATGGTTAGGTTTGAGTTATTTTTGAATATCTTAAGTTTCTTGACAGTTTGTCTGAACTTTTAAGCTTGCTCAAAAGAAGATCCCTTGGAAATATTTTTCCCTTTTTTCTCTACAGACTGAGGGGTTTTGATGGTTAAAAAAAATTGGTCTAGAATAACCAAAACAAGTTGACAAATCTCTATTATAAAGTTTTACACAGATCACCACCCCTGATATATTAAGTATCACTGATTGCCCCCGCTTCGTAGGCATAAGCTAACTATAAGATAGATGGTGAAAGGAAATTCATAATTGATTGCCCCCATCTAGTCCTACAAATGATGAAAGGAAATTCATTTAAATGATTTCCCTCGTCTAAAAAAATAAAAAATGGATAACTTCATCGGGGTACTGAACATACCTGCTGGCAGTGAAGCAATGTCTAAGCATAAAATTAGCACTCGAAGCGGTGAAAGGAAATTCAGTAAAAAGGGACAGATAACTTCACCGGGGTACTAAGCAGGCCTGTTAGCAGTGAAGCAATATTTGAGGTGTCTGTAAGGTTGTCATACTTATCTATAATTCTATTCTAGTTATCAATTTTTCAAAACCGGATATTCATCTTAAGTCAAAATAGAGCTTCCCAGTTTTAAAAATTATAAATTTTATTTCGATTGATGCAAGTTGAAATGTTCAATAATCTGTTGAGTTTCCAAAGATTTTTCTAATCATCTCAATACTAACTCAATTTTGGAACGAGAAAGAGAATTTTGAAGAAGACTATAACTGAGTTTCAAATAAATACGAAGTTTTGAAAAGATTTTCAAAGGATTTATATAATCTCTTTTTCTTCTCTTTAAATAGTTTATCAGAGATAAATCCTTGACACCATTTACCCAATGAAGGCACTAAGTCTACATGTTCTCCTCGTCCCGCAGGGAGACGAGGTCCCCAGTTGAGGCCTATGTTGAAACAGATCTTGAAATCTTTTATCCTTAAGATCTAGATTTTTAATTTTTAAGTCTTGGCATTTTTCGGCCTTCTTGAAACAAGAATTTCATCACCTATAAATTTGCGATTCCTTTTATTGTTTATTTTTGGAAAATGAACGGAAAAAATCTAAACAAATATAAGTTTTCAAACTCTTTGAAAAAATCTTTTAAACGGGCAGTAATTTAAAATTTACGAATTTTAATTTAAACCTAAAAAAAAATCGGGATTCGGGGTTTTGCGTAAACAAATGTTTGATGCAAATTGAATTGCGAAACCCTGACCCCCGATTTCCCGATACTTTAAGACTTAATTAAAACATAAATTACTTAATGCTCAATTAAAATGATTTAAAAGTTAAGTTAATCACGTCGCGATATCGGGATTCGTGGTTCTATAAGATCATATAATCTTGTCATCGTGTTTTCTGATTTCCTGATTTCGCGATACATTTGATCCTTAAGTAAATATTTGAATTAATCTAATCCCTGCTAAGAATGATTAAGAGTTAAATAATTACATCGCCATTTCGTGATTTCGGGATTCGCGATTCTATGAGAAGCGTGTTTCTTGTCATCCTTTTTCCCAAAATCCCGATCACCAAAATCTCGACTCACAATTCAGTTTGAAATAAACTATATCTGTTTTAGCCTTAATCTTGATTAATGAGTTGATTAAGATAAGATTAAATCATGTTTTAAAAGAAACAAGTCATCGCCATTTCGCGATTTTGGGATTCACGATTCCATGAGAGCACGAACTCATGTCATCAGATTTCCCGAAATCCCGATTCCCGATTTTCCGATTAACGAAATCCTGAAAAGGTCTAATCGCGATTAATTAACATACTAAAAACGTTTTAATTTAAATTAATATATCACGATTTCGCGATTTTGCGATTTTGACGATCGGGTTTCTTCGATGACATATTTTTTCGACATCAAGAGTGTCGAAACTCTGAAAAGTCATGTTTTCAGACTTAACTCATAATTAACATTAATAAATCATCTTTCTAAATAGGTTTTAAAGTTAATCTTTCTTTGGATGTTCAATAACGCGTCGTTGTATGATTAAGTAAGTTTCTATTATATTTGAAAACACCGAGAAAGCCTAGGTACAGGCATTAAATGCATATCTTCGAAAATATCTTTTGCATTAAGAGCTTTAACTTCGTAACAAAGGTACAAATCTCAATATTTTTATGATATATTCGAAGTAAATGTTTGAAACATCTGTATTTTCATTCTAAAGTTGTGCTTAGTCATCCACTCTCTGTGACAGGTTTTCAAACTTAACGCAGAGCTATGGCGCCCAAAAAAGCACCAAAGAAAAACGAAGACCAATCGGAAGGTGATATTATCTCCGATACTACTGCATCCGGAGTACACTCCATCAAATTGTGGACTGGAATTTCTGAAAAGCTGGAGGATGAGCTTAAATATGCAGACCCTGATTCAGAAAATCATCTTCGAGACATAGCTAAGTCTGAGCTTCATAAGGTTGTTGCACGTCCGAGGTTGGTAACATATACCAATATGATCTGCTAGGCTCTAGATAGGGTGGACATCTCGACAAGAAGCATTCTGAATGAGCAAGGAGTTGTCATCAGCTCATTCAAGCCTGAGCACATTCAAGTAATGTATAAGCTTTCGCCCAATTATAGACACACCTTTAATTCTGAGTTTTTAGCCGAGTTTCAAAGAAAAGAATGCATTGAAGTGGGCCAGACATACCCTGACATGATTAAAGGATGGGCCAGGGATAAAAATAAGTTTAGGGATGATTTACATGGGATTTATGCCACAGCTTCCTTAAACGAATATATGGTTTATGTAGCAATGATGTTGTGTAGACTTTTCTGGAGAAAGGATCCTTGTCACTTTCATGCAGACTGGACACCTTTCCTAGAGGAAGTTTTAGAAGGACGTAGTTTTAACTGGCATAATTTTTTTTCAAATAACCTCACATCAGAGGTTGTAAATTACAAAGTGGACAAGTCAAAAGGACAACCAGTGTCTTTTTATATGTCTTCATATATTATGGATGCCATTTGTTTTATGACTTCTTTCCCATTAATGAATTGGAGTTGGAATGTTTCTTGCCCAAAGCCTGTTCATAAATACCACTCATCTCTCTGGGAAGAAAATGCAAAAGATGTTTTTTATGATGTTTGTCATTATGTAATTATCCCTCTGCACAAAATATTCTTTGGGTGCGAACCCCCTCGCATTTCTAACGCAGTCACAGAAAGCCTCAAATCGGTTACTGACTGGTTTATTGAGGAAAATTTTTCCTATGTTAGGGTCTATAGCTGTTCCATTCCACCTCACGCACTCCCGAAATTCTTACCAGACAGGTTAGTATGCAGAGAAGTGGCTCATCAGTTAGTCAATGGTGGTATTGGGTTAGAATTAAAAGCCCTTCAGAAAAAAGCATGGCCATCTTTCCCTGTTCATATCGGGAAATTTACTTTATTAAACATAGGCCATTCTAAATCAGAGGCCGAGTCATTGGAGGAAGTTAAATTAGTAAACATCGAGCATAGAAAACACGACCCTTACCAAATAATTAGTCGGCATTACATACACTGTAATTTAAAAGAATATGAACATGAAGTTTCAATTTATGATGATATTTTCAAAGATGTTAAATCTTATGAGGAAGTGCAAAACAGAGTACAAGCCTTTTCACCTGACTCACAGGTGGGGTTTGTATCTTTTCAAAAACATAGGCGAAGCTGCCTGCCAAATATTTTACAAGGTGAAATATTGACTTCATTGCCAGAACAGGAAGAAACCCCTCCAGGGTTTGAAACTGATACTCAGGATAAGTCAAGTGACAAAGATAAGTTAAAAGATTATGAAATACCTCCTCAAAACACAGAGGAATCTCAGACAAAAGGATGAGGGACAGAGAAAGAAAAAGGACTGGAAACAAGTCCAATAATTTTGGATGATATTCCAAAAAATATTGGAGGAACTATTTCAAAGGAACTTGGTAGCCCCATTACATCTTTAACTCCACTACAGTCTACTTTCGGAACCCCTCAGAAAGGAGTTCTATATGTCAGTGATATGGAACCAATTTCAAGAGAAGAAATCCCCCCATCTAATTATTTTTTCAACAAAAAAAGAAGAGCTATCTTGAAACAGGAAATTCATCCTGTAGGAGAAAGATCAATTAAGAAGCATAGAGTTATCATAGATGGGAAGAAACTCAAGGAAGGAGAGTTCGCTACAGAGTTAGCAGGGACAATGGGTGCTATAGCATCGACTAATATATATTCTGTGGGAAATCTAACAACTATGCTTGAGCAAAAAGATCAAGAAATAAATCAGTTGCAAGACAGATTAAAGGAAAATGAAAGAAATATTGGCTGGGGAATACAGAAGGGTCTAGAACAAGCTAGACTCAAAGATATGCAAGAAATCCAAAAGATGAATAAAAACTTGGAAGAAGCAAAACACATGATACAGGTCACTCAAGAAAAGGTTCAAAAGTTGGGCGAAGAAAATAAATTTTTGCAAGACAAGATTATTTCTATTGCTAACCAGGTGATTGAAATTGAACATTTCAGGACACAAGCATCAGAGATATATGCAAAAATAGAAGAGGAACAACAGAAAGTATTCTGTAATATGGAAATAATCCAGAACTATTTTTAGGAATCAAATATGTCTATGGAACAGGTGTTCCAGAAAGAAAGAGAAGAAAAAGCAGCAAGGACTACTTTTCAAAAAGCAGTGGCTTCCTCACTAAAAGATGAAATTGGAAAAGATCAGAAATTATCTGTTTCTGAACAGGTAAAAGGAGATATAATGATAAAATTTTGGGAATCAAAATTGGATGAATATAAAAGAATCACAAAAGAAGTTAACGAAGACTGTCAAGAAATCTTCAATCTCTTTGAAAAAGATTCATTAAATATCGGGACATATGGTTGTTCTGGGTTATTAGGCAAAGTCAACATTGCCAGGCATCAGCTGAAGTCGAGAGAAGAGCTCGAAGAAAAGAAAGCAGAAATTTCAAATATTAAATTGGTCAACATTACATAAATCTAAGTGGATGGTTAATTCGAGTTTAAAGTTGAAAACAGTGAAGTTCACAGAAAGTATGATAGAAGGTAGATTGCCAGAATTACAGAGGAGATTTTTCTCTTTTGAAGCTAATGAGATACCCGAGGCTCCTAGGATCTTAGTAAAATTTTTGGGCAAATGTGTTCAATGCGTTGAAGCAGAGAGAGAAAGTTCGTCAATGCAAATTTAAAACTTTTTTAAATATTTTTATTTATTAGAATTTTGAAAGAAATTGTAAACGGTTGACATTATTTTATGTAACCGTAATATTAGGGAGTTGGTTAGTTACCAACAAGAAACTTTGATAGAAATGTATAAATACGGTTTCAAAAGGTTGAGCAATGGCTTCAGAAATTTTGGAGATAGCCATTTTTGTAAATTCAGTTTTGAAGTTCATCGGAATATAAATCGCAAACAAGATTCTAGACCCTGCAACTTTGTAACTAAGTGTCTTCCCCTGTTTATCATGCTTTGTTAAATTTTCCTTTTAAAGTGTTTTTCTGACAAGTAAATCAATTTGAATTTATATACATTGTTGTTTATTATTTCAGATTGGTTTGGATTTTGAACATATTACAGTCTTTCCTCTGAAATTACTTTAGTAATTTTAAGACCTGTAAAACCTTGTGTTCCTTAATATTTAACTCTGTTAGAAATCTTGTTTTTCTTTCATCATCGTTAATTGAAATATAAGATTCTTTCTTGATAAAAGCCTTATATTTCTCTATATTGTGTTTCGTTGTTTAATTGAAATATAAGATCATGGGTTGCTATTGAGCGAGACATTAGCATCCAAGAGCAACAGGAAGCAAGACAGAGACAGTTGAGAAACTGAATCTGCTCTGATCTTTCTTTAATTCCTTAATTCCAAATCTTTCCTTTAAATCATTTTCAGATGCCTTGACGGTATGTTTTATAGCCTTAAAACATAAACTCGGGAACAACAGTTTTTTTTTAACAAGAATGGTTGGAGATTTAAATTAAAAAAGATTTTGTGTTGAAGCACATTACATAGAGGGAAAAAATGACATTTATTTGGACTGTGTCCAGAGTGTTTTCTGAGAAGACTATTGCAATCTGATGGAGAGCTTAAAAATTCTCCAAAAAGAACTATTGGTCTGCCATGTAAAAATGGATACATATGAAGACAAAATGAACAAAAATTTACTAACCATATATAGAAACTTGTTTAGAAATTGTGGGATGCTTTTGAATCTTCCTGGAGATTTTGTTGAATTGTTGTTGGAGGTGGAATTCTGTCTTTTGGATTGTTCCTTGTTGGAGTTGGAAGTGGGTCTAGATTATCCTTGGTGTTGTTCAATGAAAGCTTTTGAATGGAATGTTGAAGGAAGCCTTGAATCGATTGATTTGATTGAGTTTGCAGGGTGTTGAGGAAGACCAAAGGGATTTCCCAATTGTTGACTAAGCAGGATGATATGCCTAGTGTTTCTATTAACCCCACAAAGAATAATTGTGAGCTCTTGATTATGCCTGCGTTCCTGTGAATACAACCGATTTTGAAGTTGTGTTGTGATGTCGGAGTTCCTGGTTTTTCATTTGGAGCTCCCAGAGTCGCAAATCCATTTTTTCCCTTGAGTTTCTTACTATAACTCTCAAATCCTCAATTTGGTCTCCAAGCTCCTCACTAGCATAGGAAGGAAATGAACAAGGGGCTCTGGATCTCCTCCACATAATGAGAAGGGGACAAAGAAGCAAAAAATCATGAAACACCTTATTGAAATGAGAATGTGTCTATGACGTTAGACAATGACTAATCCACAAATACGGTGAGGAGTTACTATTTGCATGCTTGAGGAGATAGGTGATATGGGTTTCCCATGGAACAAAATACTCATCCTTAGAGTAAAACATGGACGATGACGCTATGGAAGTGGGAGGGAGCATCATGGAGTATTGGGGGGTTGCAGAGCATATGTGCAGAAGGTAAGAAATGAAATGATGAGGCGTGTGAGAGAGAAGGGGAGGTACAAACAAGGATCCACGAGGTCGAAGGAGGAATTGTGCGTCGATAAGCAGGGAGTGCCAGATGTCCAGAGCATGAGGAAGGCGGGGCCCAAATAAGAGAGACAAGGTGGCAAAAGGAAGGGGATGAGATGGAAGGGAAGAGATGAGAATGGTGGAGCTGCTACAAGGAGAAACACATAGGCAAATATGGGAAAATATCCACATTTGGGAGTTCTTAAGGGAGCCACACATGAGATTCAATTTGGTTGATGAAGAGTTGGCTCTTTTCCATGGTTTTTGCTGATTTTTCTATTTGGTTGGCTGCCTAGTTTTGGGAGCAAAGAATATGAAAGAATTGGATCTTTCTGAATTGAGATTTCATGGTTTTTATCCGAGAATGGAGACTGTTTTGAGCTTGATTTGTGGATTTGTTAGTGCCAAGAAGATCCTTAATAATTAGTTCAGAGTCTCCAAGAAAAATTAGTTCATGAATATTTTCGGATCTTGTAATTTGTAGCCCCATGTAAATTGCTAGGCTTTCTTCTTTATTATTGGTGGTGTTTCCAATCCTCCAAGAGTAATCCAATATCTTTTGTTCATCGGAGTTTGTGATGACTCCCCCCGCACCTGTTGCCCCTGAGTATTAACAATATTGTTGGGATGCATTAAAGTTGAGAAAATGTAGAGAGAATGATCTTGTATATGGAAATGGTGTAATATCATGAAAAAGACCAATGCTTGTAGTTGTACAGAACCAAACATAATAAGAATAAATCTCATGCCAGAGAAATTTTATTTTTTTATATAAAACAGATTTGAGAAAATTAATAATTGGAGATTGTTATGATATGCTAACAATTTATTTGGCTGAGTGAAAATTAAGAAAAATTGCAGGTAGAGTGGTATTGGATATGGAAAGGATGTAAGCCATAAGGAAGGATGATATCTACAGCTACAAGAGTCAAACATAATGAGAAAAAAAAAATCATGATTAGAAATTGTGTTTTCCTATATAAAACAAATTTGAAAATTATACTTAAAATTTTTATGATGGTGTCTCATGTTGACTGCATGCATATGATGGAGATGGGATGATTGTCACAGGTTACACATTGCTAGTGTAAGTCTAGCATCAAGTTGGAATTCATCTATGAAATAAAACCTTAGCAAATGATGGATCACCTGAGGAACTATATAACAATGAGAGGGATGCTTGAGCCTAGAGGGTGAGTACAACATGAAACAATTTTTCAGAATTCTAGAAGAAGCAAGTTGTCAAGCTCGTAGAAGAAGCAAGTTGTCAGAATTGCAGAAGAACTAGGTTGTCAAGATTAAAGGGTGAACTCTTGTGTGGGATTTTCTTTGTCGAAGAACCAGGTTGTCAGGNGTGTGAGTTGCATTGTTGAAGAACCAGGTTTTCATGCCTAAAGAGTTAACTCTTGTGTGAGTTTCACTGCAACAACAAGGTTGTCTCTATTTATCTTTCCTGGTATTTTTTTCGAAAAACAAGTTCCCTTGAGTTCCTAGCAGTGATATTCCCGGTTACCTATGCCAGAGAGACCCTAATAAAATAATTGTATAGCACAATGGAATGAGAGAAGTGAAGGGGGTGCATTCCTTGGGTTGGGTAGGTTGGTGGAAGAGAGCTGGTGGAAATCGGGATATTTGTAGGAGAATGTCAATGGTTTATGTATCTATGTTTTGGGGGGTGAAGAGCCTATGCATTTATGTTTTTTGGGGTCATAGTACCTACATATTTATATTTAGTTTGGAATTCCTATGTGATATTAGGTTGGTTAGCCTATATGTTGATTAATGGTTGGAGAGCCTAGCATTGTAAATAAATGTACACATGTTGGTGTTGTACACTGAGGACAATGAAAAAATAAGGGGGAGGGGAATGTAACATCCCTGGTTTTAATCCCCACAATTATAATGTAATTGTAAAAAATTCATTAGGCTAGTGAGTTGATATGTTTGGGGAAAATATCATGTATTGATTAATATAGATGAGGGCCAAATTGTATATTATGTGCATTGAATTAATTAATAAAATGTAGTAATCGTTGGTTGTGATATGAGAGGGATGGAAGTGATGGGGGGATATGATTCCACAAGAGAGAGGGGCCCAATGGGGGATTTTATTCATGGGTATTAATCCAACCCACATTCCTGAAATTATCATTATTGTGTATACCTTCTATTTTTTTGTTGAGTGTTCCCAAATCCAATCATTTAATGCATGTAAGAGGGTGGCTGTGAGATTTCACATCCCATAGTTGTTGGGGAGCATGGGATGAAGTACAATCATCTTTGGGAAGAGTGAGAGTCAAGAAAGAAAGGGAAAAGAGAAGGAAATTCGTATGCAGAATAGAGACAATGTTTACATGCATATTTTTGGTAGCAAAGGAATATCTGAGTGCTAGGAAGGGAATCGACCATGATATGCTTGAAGGAATCCATTGTCTGGTTGTGTACTATGATGAAAATGAGGCATGTGTGTCAGTAAAACAGGCTATAATATTGCAGTGCATTTCTTATTGAGGAAATGGCTCAAAATACTTGTGAAGGATGATGTGGCACTCCTGAAATAGTTGAGAGTTATTTAAGTCCCTATATAAGAGATTCTTGTCCAACCAAATTCACTGGAAGCCCTGATAAACGAATAGTACAACCTAAGGGACTGTGAGAAGTGAAGGGGGTACATTCCTTGGGTTGTGTGAGTTGTGGGGAAGAGAGAGAGTTGGTGGATTGTAACTAATGTAAGAGTAGAACCTAGATTTGGGGCCATTGTGTGTGGAGAGTAGACATCCATAGGACTAGATCTCCTTGTGGACTCATAGCCTCAGCTCAGGGGTGACCTGTTGTTGATATTTGGAGCAACAAAGCCTATGGCTAGGAGGTTCATCCTTTTTATGTAGCCAATTGGATTATATTTATAAACATATAAGTTTTTGTTGTGTTTATTATTATTACTCCATTGTGTAAATGTTTTATTTGAAATTTAGGTATTTGTTGTGTGCTTACTGGATGCATTCACATTTTTACATATGTTGTTATATGCATGGGTAAATAAATATGTTGTTAGTTGTAAATTTTATGGGCATTCTTCCCCTTGGTTTTCTTTTGTATGCATGGGGAATATTTAAATTGTATTTAGTTGGCTAAGTCATTTTTCGTAGTGACAAGACTCAGCATGGGTGTTGTGTATGT
Organism: Picea mariana; assembly: GCA_032191745.1. Classification (NCBI taxonomy): domain Eukaryota; kingdom Viridiplantae; phylum Streptophyta; class Pinopsida; order Pinales; family Pinaceae; genus Picea; species Picea mariana. The sequence goes on from JASDQU010375259.1 coordinate 11,234, forward strand.
TACACTTGTGGACCGATAGGTTGCTATAGAATATTAACCCCCTATATTATTCTCTCTAATTTCCCACTCCCATTTTTTCTACTCTGTTGTGGAAGAAAATATAATAACACAGAATGGAACCCCTTCTCCTCTTAGCAACCCAATATTTAACATAACCTGATAGCCATCTAGGGTCCGGGTTTTGACTTCCTCAACCTTTTATTGTGATAAGGTTTTGGACCTTATGGAATCTTCTTGAAATTACTCACGTGTCTAGCCCTGTATCATTGAGTAATGGGGGTTGATGTGGAATCCTGATAGTGAAATATAATCACTCACCATCCAGCCAATAACACACATATTTTCTCTAGGAAACCCTTACGAGAGAAAACCAAGCTAGGAGGTGAGGTTTCTCTGCTCTCTTTTCTCTGGTATGGAAATAATGCAAGTACAAAGGAGAAGGAACTCTCTACGGAGTTACTTAAGACTTGTGGAATGATAAGCTGCTATAGAACATTAACCCCCTCTACTATTCTCTCTAATTTCCCACTCCCAATTGTTTTGCTCTACTATGGAACAAAATACAATAACATAGAATGGAACCCCTTCTCCTCCTAGCAACTCGATATTTAACATAGCACGATAGCCATCTAGGGTTATGGTTTTGACTTCCTCAACCTTAAATTGTGATAAGGTTTTGGACCTTCTAGAATATTCTTGAAATTCCTCACATGAATAGCCCCATATGCATGAGTAATGGAGGCTGACATGACATCCTCTTGTACCATGGTAGTCAACATGATAAGTCAACTTGCGGGAGGCATAAATTTTTCACATGAGCTTCATTTGACTCATGGTTTGCACCATTGGAAATATATCAGAGTGTATAACACTATCAAAGGAGTGGGCCCAAGTTTCGGAAACAACAACCCAGAAAAAGGTCATTTACTGTCTCAAAATGGTTTTAGACGGTTCTGGACCCCAATTTTCCAAACTAGGAACTACCACTAAAATGACCCTCTAGGCTGATTCCTCCAATTTTTTTGACTCTAAAAGAATCGAGATAGATGAAAAATAGTATAATGATCCAATCCAGATCAATGGTTTCCATACTACCATGGCCATAAGGAGTAATACCCAGTTGTAGTGGAATTCCTTGCCAAAACTTTGTGTTTCCATACAATCATTTATGAATTCATTCGTCGAGTATATTTCCCATGCCATGTGGTTTCCGTATATATAGTGTTTAGAAGAGATGACTACTCCCATTGAGAACTCATCCTTGTATCACTTGCACAAAAATTTTCACGCAAGCAGTTGCATGGTGAGTCGCACTATGTGGTCATTTATCTTTGCAATCACCACTCTTGTCAATCCCCCACATGTACCATACTTATTGTACACATCCTTGTGTCTTGTTTCCTTATCCAATATAGCTATTATTAGATCATATCCTTTTGTAGGGATACCTGTGACTAGTCTCACTATGTCAATGTCAACCGGATATGGATTTTCGAGCTAGAGGATCCCTCCATGCAAGTGGGTGAGTAAAACTAGAATGCATTATTTGATGGAATTCTTGCACCTCAAGTGAGGGAAATATAGTAGGGACATTATCCCTGACTGCTTTAGAGTCTTTTCTGATTCCTGGCTGACCGATTTCATTCATTCAATGAGCCTTGAAACCATCTCTACACGGGTGCTAAACTGCAATTTTAGGAATTGCTCTTCATCCTATATATTAAATTCAACACATTTTAGCTTCAAAACCATTTTAAATATCAGACCCCTAATACTCACATTGGTTGGTATCTCAGGATCGATAATATACTAGTCTTTTGATTCCTAGAATTTTTATCGTGTTGATGGCTTACTTGGGGAAGTCATTGTCCATGTTAAATAATTATTGCCTCTAGGTTATGATAATATAACCTTCTGCTCAAGAGCTCTATTTTGAAATGACTATGGGACTTTTTCTTTGGAATGGCTACCTGTACTAAGCATGCAATTTGAATTCCATGAACTCCTGACATTCTTAGTAACCTAAGCACTCTTTGCTCAACTCACGGTTGTATACTCAACTTGCAGTGTGTAAATAACGAAGCATAGGATGGCCTTTGAATGTTAAAAACTCAATGGGTGAAATCCCCCCCCCATGGTACCTAACTAAAGAGTTTTCATTTGAGGTTTGTACCCGTCATCCATAGTGGAATTTACGTCCATAATTGTTGTGTTTCGTGGGGAATTATTTCCATAACTAATTCCCATTCCACATGATTCCATCACTTGTCTGAGTGCTAACTACATTCCTCTCCACCACCATATTTGTCTGTATCTGGGTAGCTAGCTACTATTTCCTATTGTTCCATCCTTTGGGTTGTACTATGGAATTTATACCTTAATCACCACCAAATATTCTAAATTCATTTTTAGGTACGACCTGTCTCTTCTCACTTTATTTTTCTAGCGTGTCTAATCCTCTTAATTATTACATCAGTTATGTCTAATATACTTAAGTCATATTCTACTCATGTGTAGTTCCTTTCTACCACACACTCTCACCCTACGCAGGGTAGGTTATCCCCATGCATCCAACACTAGCGGGCCATGACATGTATTCAATTGAACTTGTTTTATCCTCCCTTTCCATGGGTGTTTTTCAGGTCCAACTTCTTGTATTCTTCCAAATAGACCATTATACACACTTTGATATGGATTTGACCTTTGTGTGCACCACTTATTTGGGCTCGTTAATCTTGCTAATAGTGTATGGAATGCATAGGAAAATTTTGGCATGATGTGTGGGGGTATTCTTTGAACCCATTGCACACTAGGATTGTTCATGGTTATCCAACTCCTTTCATAGAAATAATTGTTCTCTTGAGGTTCTTCAGTACCCTTGTATCGCTTCATCAGTTCAAATCTTGTCATGGGTTGGAATATAACATTGATTTATTCTACCACCTATTCCCATTTATGTATATATGTGTGGCATTTCTCCAACCATCACACATGTGTTCCTTTAACGACCACATCCATGGCCTATATCCTTTGGGTCCTCGAGACCAATTCTTCCATCTACACCAAAAATGTGTCAATTGGCCCTGTACCATCAAATATTTGTAGGACTCATAAATTTGATCCAATACAATGCATTGCCTTTGTAATATATGTGCATCTCATATTTGAAACCTCATAAAAATTATTCTTCCATGTGTCCATACAATCCTCTAAAACTTTTTCATAGGAGAGAACACTTCTCCATCTTAGTTCACCATCAACTATTGTATTGAGATAATATTCCATATGCCCTGTGATGTTATATATGTTCTCAATGATGGATCTTTGTGCATCCTCATTCACGGGCTCATTATATCGTTCACCCTCATCTAGATCCAATAGCATAATAATGTGCAATGTGTTTATTTCAAAGAAAATATGTTTCTTCTTCAGGTTCAAAAATACATTGTTATCAAATTCCTAGTCAACAAAGTAGAGTTGGGTAGGGGTTTGAGTCATCCATGATCTCAATCACCTCAAAATTTTCTTTGTCCTTTACCCCTTCAACGTTCACTTCCACTTGCTCTAGCCTACCAATAGGATATATTCTTTATTAGTTGGCAATCCTGAGTTAAATTGGGAACCATAACAAGTTTGGTTTACCCATAAAATCCCAATATTTCTTTGGCAAGATGTTCACGTCAGATCCTAGATCCAACATGACACTATCCATATCATGGTTTATAATATTAGTTGTCGTCCTAAATCCTCTTCTCATGTGATTTTGTCTTCTCGCTTGGCGCACATCCCTTTCTAGCATCGGGGTAGAAATAACCATAGTGGTTTCTTCTTCCACCATACATCTTGTTAAAATGTGGGTTAATTTATTTGCAACATCAAAATCACTTAACATTTTAAGGAAACAACACAAGAAATCACTTACTTGGTTCTCTGATTCAGCCGCATGGTAAGTGTTGCATTGTGTTTCCTCTCACATTGTGTGTCACAACTCTTCATGCATGCATTCTTCCATTTCCTTTTTTGCTACACATTATGATTCCTCACGCATGCAGGATTCTTCTGATGCTCTTTGTGTCATGCAATGCAGTTCTTCACACATCGAGATTCCTCCAATTCCCTCTGCATGGTGTTCCTAACTTCTTTGCACACGTTGTCTTCCTCCAATTAATTATGGGATTTGTACATGAATTTATTTTGCTATATGGATTCAAATTTAGCATGTTCGTGTATCACTTTCCCTATCTGTCCTTCTATATTCTAACCAAAACTTTCTCCTTGTTCCAAGTCCATACCCATCGGAATGCCTCCTCGGGTTACCACCTATATATAAGATTCTTATTTTGGCTTATGATCTTCCCACGGATCCAAATTCACCACATTGCAATGCCCCTTCTTATCTTCCCAATTTTCCAACAATTCTGGGTAATCCTTTGTGACATGCTTTGTATTGTGGCAATACCCACATAATGCGTGTAGTTTGGTATAAAATTTGACACGTGGCCTACTTCTCCATAGTTCAAGCAAGTAGGTGTTCTTCCTCCACCACCATCGTATCCTCTTCCTCTTCCTCATACATATCCTCCTCTCGAACCTCCTTGGTATATTATTTTTTCAAAGCCTCCATGGTCTCCACCTTTGTGTTCTTCCTGAACTTGGAAAGCATCTACAGTGTGCTCCTGCATCAGCTACAGTGGCTGACATTTATTCACATCATGTCCCATGGATTTTCAAAACTCACAAAATGGTGTATGTGTAGTCTTATGATACTTTTTTAGTGTTGGGAAACATGGAGGTATATGGCCCCATTATCTGCAAATATCACACCACTCGGTATGCAATCCGGTTGGAAATGGATTTGATGTGCCCATCGCCATATAACTCCCTAGCATAGGACACTCGCTCATATCGTGACATTTTGTATCACACATAGTACACCACACATTCTCATGCCCTTATCCATATCATGTAATTGCATGGTGAGGCTTGCATGATGAGATTATACATGTGCCAACCCTACTGATGTTTTGCCACATTCTAGTGTAGCTTCTAGGTGCATTACAATCTCCACGACCTCCACCCGAGTCATCACCTTTTGTTGGGTGAGAAAGATACAAATGTGGGGTAGGAGTCCTACAATAAACGATTCTCTATGTTGGACATCTTGCATTTGAAATTTCATTATGCCCAACAATATTTTGAACTATTGGTCATAGTCCCTGTTATCCCCGATATCTAGGGATAACTAGGAGATCATGTCTCGAGGCCCACATGGTCCTAGACATGGAGTACCGAGAGCAGGAGCGACCTC
>JASDQU010375259.1:16641-30571 GCA_032191745.1 Picea mariana
TAATCCATTGCTCATATATTTATTGAAAGATAGTCTTGGATGCTTATGAAGTACTAACCCACTGCAAGCACTTTCTAGTTCTCTTTGTTTTGTCTCGCAAACAGGTGCATCATCAGTGGTTTTATCTCCTTGACTATCCTCTCTTGGGCAGCAATCTATGGAAGGGGTTTTCCTTCACTTGGCCTTTATCCTTTAGCCTTCCTTTGACCAGATTGCCTTAGGGAAGTCTCCCTTGGACTTTCCCTTCTGAATAGAAAGAGCTCCCCATCGAGGTGACAGTGGGTGGGGAAGCTCCTGTTACGCTGGTTTCAAGCCCTGACTCAAGCCCTTGGACCTCTCCTACAAACCGTGCGATAACAATCCCATATAGCTTCTCTAGCTTGTTTCTTCATCTCTTTGATCTAAGCGATGCACTACGATTCTAGCTTAGGCTTCTAAAAATCCCTAGGTAAATCTGTTTGTATCTATGGCAGGGACCTTTCTTGTCCCATCAACATAGTAGCCTTGTACTTCATGTACCATTTCAAAGATCTATCTTTGAAGGTGGTCTCCAGCTACACAATATTGAATTACCCATATGTGAATATCTTCATAGACCATATAGCTCCACACATAAACCAATGTTGTTATACAATGTATCTTCTCATCCTATGAAATGAAGGAAGCATCAAAATTGAGTCTTGGTTTGTCATACTTGATTTGACACTTTGTCTTCTTGACTGAATACTAACTATTTTTGTTGATACTGATGTTCCTCCTTGCAAAGTATTGTTGACTTCGGTTTCTCCTTCACTCGTCTCTTCTTCTACTCCTTCTAATTCTCTTACCTCTTCTTCTTTTATGTATACACTTTATTCAGGTTCTTCTTCTTGATGACAAATTCGTAAGGGGGTGTTTCAAAGAGGGGGTTTCTCTATACTCTATCATTATCTTCGATGAGGGGTCCAAAATATTCTTATCTATAGCCACACAACTCCACTCATAATTACTAAGGCTTCTTCCCCTTCTTAGAGGGGTCCATCACCATCTTCTGCTATGTTGGCGACGTTGCTCTATGCCTCATCTTCCTCTTATGTGACTACATCTCTTATCATCCAAGGGGATATGAATTCATCTTCTTTGATCGTACTCCCACTACTTCAAGTATCCTCTCTTGATACCTTCCTACTAAGGTCACATCTCTTTGGCGATATCTCTTCTTTTGCACATCTCTCTAGCACATAACTGTCTCCTACACACCCTATTGGTGTGGTTTCCTTTGTCTTCATATTGGTTCTGACCCCTCATCCTTCACCCCTAGCCTTCTTTTCTACACTCCTTTATTCATATTTCCTCCTTATCTCATCTCTTCTTGTGTATCTCTCAACTCTTTTTATCCTCTACTCTTCTAGGTCCATCCTCTCCTCACCTCATTTCATCTTCTTCTGGATGCATTATTTTTGTCTTTTTCCCCCTTCTTTATATCCCTCCCTCCATGCAGGGGGGTTTACTTAGCCATTATATTGGGCTCCATGCACATTAGGCCCTTCTCTATGAACAACATCTTTATCCATAAAGAGATTTCTTCCAATAGTCCCCTTCTATGGTCGGTTGCAAACTTCCTTTCAACACTTTTGAAGGACCCAACGCACTCAATAAAAACTCAACAATATACCATTCTTTCACACACTCAAACCAAAACTCAATCGCTTTGACCCAATTATTATCCATATATCTAAGTGTATTGACTATATCTTGGTCCCACACTAGTGATTCGTGGGCTCCCAAGGTAGAGTTAATATCTGCCTACCTCCTTATCCACTTATATAGTAAACAAGGAAACTTAGAAAATAAAATTTCATGCAAATATATATAGATGTACCTTTCTTCGCAGAATTCGAGGTTGATCTGTAGATTCTTGGTCTCTCGTCGCATCAACTCATCCTCCTTCTCAGTTATCCAATCTTGTATCTCCTTCCTGCAAGGTTTCCACCTCATTTTCTTCCTTCACCATGTAGTGAAAAACCTTAAGGTCTTAGAAACAAAACCATTTGTTGGATCTTTCTTCTCACTTGGGGGTTAAATACCTAGGGTTCGATAATATTTTACCAACAAAACCCCATAAGCATCAACATATTCAATATTCAGTGAAGGACTGAAGAAGGTCTCACTTGAGACACCATGAGAATCACAAATACCATTGGTCTTGTGTAGGGTGTGAAGGAAAAAAATATACATGAAATCTCCCTTAGCTAGTCATTCATTCATTCATTCATTCATTCATCATGCGTGAAATATTTTCACATGGAAAGAAATTCAAGCCATAACCCATTCTATGAAGATATTAAATATACTCAGAATTTATTCATTCATTCCATTCATTCAATACAATAAGATACAATATAGACATATATTTATTAATGTACATTAATAGTCAAGAACAGAGGTGATCCATGTCTTCATACCTCAATCTATTTTCTCTCTTGTACATAATAGAAACCCAGACATAACAAGAAATGAAATTTAACATTACTCAATCTCTGGCTCATCTCTCTCTCATACAACAATGAAATCTCTCCTCACTCAAAATCCCAACCCTTACATATATGCATGAATCCCCCCATATCTTTCATCAAGCATGTAAATCATAACAACTTGCCATCTCATCCATAACCTCGACCATCATCAATCAAGTTGTTACACAATTTGTTACAATTATTCCTAAAGATATTTTAATATCTATCCTACATGAATTTTCTTTAAGTCCTTATGTGTGGTACAAACGGGTTGGTGTGTGCAATGCAAAAATAGTTTGGTGTGTGTAGTACAGAATGGGTTGGCACGCATAGTAAATCCTTGGTTGGCACAGAATATGAAACTTGGCACCACACGATGCATATTCTTGAGTGTGCACGAAGTACTGACTTGTGGCACGTGCATAGTACTCAAACCTTAGGTGCCAACATGATTGAATCTCCAATATATTCTAGACAAACTCTATCTAGTGAAAAAATTACAGACCCTTATCATTTGGGAGTTAATAATAATTTTCACTAGCTTTATCCATTAGGATTGAAGTACTAGTGGTGATAAGTTGTCATTTTGTAATGCATATATACACTAAGTAGGGAAACATATGAACAAAATAAAATTTGTTGAGTTCTCAAAATCAAAATCTTCATAAGCACCCAATACATAGTTTTTGGTAGTTCTCATTGGAGTTTCCACCATAGATGAAAAAATTTAGTCTCAAACCCTCATTTGCACTAGCAAAAATTGCAAAGTAAGAAGTTGTTGAAATCTTGGTGGCATTAATATTGCATCCTCCATTATCTGTATTTAAGCATGTGGGGAACTATAAGTGAATAGTTCATAAGGCACAATACTTTCTAAGGTTTTTCAAATGGAGTAGCAAGCTAAGTGGACTTGATAATGGGGAAAAATACATATTTTAGCATGCTTGAGCCGAAGGAGTCTTGGAATGGGTGACTTTCCTTGAAATTCATGGTTATTGCATCCAATTCATAAAGTGATAATCGATTCTATGTGATTCATGTCATTGGTTTTAACCTCACTTATTCATCACCTCTCAACATCACTTGATGCAATGAGTGTTAAGTGTACTATTAAAGATCATGGAAAATTGAACATTAGTGAATAATGCTTATGGGATATGAGTCATGGACGAATGAATTTCAATATGTAATTAATAACAAAAAGTGATATTTCATAAGCTCACAAACATTGGAAATTTCTTTCAAAGTAGAACAATCCTACACATTCAGTTTTTGGAAGTTACTCCTAAATTTTACAACAAATTTAGTAGCACAAGGCCTTTGGGCTTGATTTTGACAAAAATTGCCAATATTGACGATTCACAAAATGCGTTCAATCCCGAATAAACTATATTTGGAGCAAACATGCATGTTCAATAAGATGAAATGGAATCCAATGGACATTGGAACCAAGATGTACCTTGAGATATAGTTGAAACCATGAGGAGAGAAAGGCTCCAAGTTCAAAGTTATAGAGTAGAAAATGAGAGGTTGTTAAAGTCCCAAGAGGTAAAAAACCAAATTAACACCCAACTTCTCCAAGGTCTAGCTCAACTAAAAAATAATTCATAATAGACGTAGAGCTTCAATCATATCGATAGGCATAGAAATAATTCAAGAAGAGAGTCTAACCAAATATCCCATCAATCAAGAAGGACATCTCATGATGATACTTACCATGAACTTTTCTTCCTTCTTAACGTTCAATTTATTCCAAATTCAAGGAAGAGAATGAATAATACTTGAGGTCAACTTTACAAGTGTTGAAAGAATGTAAATTATATGAAAATCTAAGTAAAGGTGACTTCTACCATAGCCCAGTGGGATAGCTCGAGTGGTTGAGTTCTTTGAACTTCATGTAGGATATATTTGGACCAATCCCTTGGGTTTGTTGCATTCCTCACTCAATATCCCTATAAGGTTAAGTTTTGTAATTAATGTTGTTGGGTTTACACTAGGTACGATCTATGAAATGCAAGGAAGGGCTTGCGGGTTTCCTCAATAAAAAAGGTGTGACTTCTACCAAAAGAAACTTCATTTTGGTTCACAATATATCTAAGGAGGGAATATGGGTGGATTTAGAGAATATTGAGGCCATTATAAATTGTCCTAGTCCAAAAAATGGATATCTTAGACATTTAGAATACAATAAAGACAATCTCAGTCTCTAGTTCTAGGTATATTTTGTTTCTTGTCGATGACATCTTTGAAAAATATGTGGGTATATTTTATCATCACATGCTTTAATTGAATTCAAAAAATTTGAGTAGTTGAAAGAAGTCCAATAAATGCATCAAGATCCTTCAAATGGACAATCAAGAAGAGTTTTGTTCTAATGAGCTTGTTGAAATCCACAAGAGAGTAATCTCAACCATATTTTACCACTTCTTGCACTCCCCAACAAAGGGGATTTTCAAAGAAAAGGAATAGCAAAGTTGTCAACATGGCCATGTATATGTTGAAGAATAAAGTAGTGATTGGCATGTACTAGGAAAAAGTAGTACAAATTGTGGTATACTTGCTAAATTGTTCCCTTACAAAAAAGAAGTTTGTGTTGTCATTATGGAAGAGGATTTCTCTAGCAAGAAACATCAAGCTACTAATTAAAAAAAATTGGTCTTGTTGCATATGTATTGGTTCTTGAAAAGTATATCTAAATTAAATTCAAAATTCATGAAGTTTGTTGGATATAGTGATGATCATAAGGGTTATGAGTTATGAAATGATGTTCAGTAGAGATGTCATAATTAATGAAGTGCATGGAATTTTCACCTATTTAAAATTAAAAATCAAATCGTAAAATTGATTATCGTGGTTGTTGTGAGGTTGAAACTTCATCCAAGTCACATGTAAAAAAGGTGAAAGAGGAAGGGAATTCATTAGGATATTGTGTGCATAGAGAGAAAAATGATTTGAATACTGGAAATGTTCAAATCAGACATAAAATGAGACTGATTTAGGAGGAAGAGCACAGAATAAAATTCCCAAGTGGTATTATATAACTTTAGAGGATGTTTGGTTGGAGGAATTTATTCAACTGAGAGAATAATGGTCAAGTGGGGAGATATAAAAGAGAATTTAAGTAGCATGCTTCTTTTTATTTAGTTGTTGGTGTTGATGAAAAACATGATGTTTGAAGAAAAAAATGAGGATGATGAAGGAAAAGAGGATTCTACAATGAAGTAGGACAATGATTCTATAGTGAATTAGAATAGGAGAATTTTTTTTTTCTTCTGATGTGTAGAAGAAGTGTGTAAAATGGACAAACCAAGATTTGCATCAATTGTAGAGGGGTTTAATTCTTTATCCAACATTGACTCTCATGTGATCAACAAGTCAATTATCAAACAAATGGTTGGTGACATGATTTATTCTACATCATCCATGTTAGTTACATGTCAAGTAGCTCATTTCCAATGGTTGATGTAGCAATACTCGAAATAGGGTTGGAAATTCTTTTTACAACTTGCTTGGTCCAATTAAGTTGCTTTTTTTCTAGGACAAGGAACCATGTTTATTATGATCATTAAGGGATTTTTCTACAATAAACACATTTTAATGGTCATATTTGGTACTTAGAAGTTTTGGTGAATTTTATCATATTGAAGATAATTTAAATGTAATCAAGTTATAATGTATTATTAAGTTATGACTTAAAAAAATAAATTCATTAGTTAGGTGTTAGGAGTTGGGGAGTTAAGTAATGTTCTCATAATGTACATCTCCCACCTTACCATTAAATTTATGCAATTATACTTTACACAATGGACTAATCAATCAACCAAGTATATTTCTTCCATTATTAGTTGGTGTCTAGTTTAGTTAGTGGGATTCCCTTGATGACCCCTTCACCCTCCTTCTGGAATAACAAATAGCCTAAAGCCTCTATGGAAAAAATATATAAGGTAATCACTAACAAGAAACCTTAATTGATGGAAAGAAACAATTACACTTCCTCATAATTGCATATGTTAATGGAAATACAAGCAGAGGCCTCCACAAACAACATTCCCACTACACTCATAAAGAAGGAGCCAAATCCCAAAGATTTCAACATCACTATGTCGAATGGCCACTCCAAACTATCATAGGCCTTTTCAAAATCAATTTTGATCAAGAGGGCATACCAATCCCAATATCATTCTATGCCATCCCAAATAACAATAGTGTTATCCCAATTGTAGTGGCCTTGGATAAATCTAGTGTGCTCTTGCATCACTATTTTTAGGGAAAATATGCTTCATTTCCAAGGGTAGAGCCTTAGCTAAAATCGTGTACAAAGAATTAAGCAATGTGATAGGCCTCCAATTGGTTATCATCTCCAATTCAATCCATTTAGAAATAAATTTCATCCTTTGTTAGTATTGTTAATATCAACACCTAGAGATTGCCTTCATTGTAAACTTACAATAGGTACATCCCAAAATTCCCAAGTGGCATTGTAAAATTCACATGGAAAGCCATCAAGTCCAAGTTCTTTGTCTTGGACATTTCCTATAAGGAATATGTCAACTTATCCAAATATAAGGCCTACTCACATTCCCTCTTATACCTCTTTGTCACCTTAATCAACCCCACACCAAGGAAACATTTCATGGCCACTTTTATCCCATCCCTAGTTTATTAGGCTTGAGACACCATCATGTACTAAGAAACAAACTCTTTCTCAATCATTTCTTCATATGTAATGTGACCACTTGTAGTTTTAAGAGAAGATAATTGTCCCCTAGCTTACTTGATTTCTATAGCCTCAAAAAAATCCTTTGAGATTCAATCCCTTGTCTTAAGCCAGTGTAGCCATGAAAAAACACTTTGAGGTTCAATTCTGGTGTTCTCATTCTATAAGAATTCTTTAATACTGGGGAAACTCTAGGAATTAACTCAATAGAGAAATATATATCCCTATTTGGTAGAAAACCTAGTGTTTCTTCAAATACATCCTCAAACTCCTATAACACTAGAAAATCCTCAAGACTTGGCCTTTTGGTCTTGGTTGGTTCTTCCACATGAGCTGCACACAATTAGAATCCTCCCAGCATGGGGTTTTCCTTCTTCCTCATGTCTTGTACATGATCCATTTATTATTTTCTTATGTAGTTGATTTAGACTTTGTATCAACCGAGTATTGATTTTATTTTTCTCCTCATATTCTCTTATTATTATTTCATTATCAACTCTATGACTCTACACTTCCACTCTCAAACTCTTCATAGTCTCTACTAGTACTTTTGGTTCCACCTTGCTTCTATGTCCATTAGACCATGTTTTTTGATTACCTAAACTAATGTTTATACCTTTAGCTTCTCTCTAATTGTTGTAGGCTCTTTGTGCATCTTCCACGTATCTGATCTGCAATTCTAAGCTTACTTGTCTAATTGTACCCTTAATTCTGCAAAATGTGCAAGCAACCACTATTGTTATAAATTTATGCATATTGTAATTTTTTCTTGATTAAAGATATAACTCCTTTTCCTTCTCAATTTATGAAGAACCATGTAAAAATTATCTATATTCCAATACTTTGGACTTATTCTCCTTTGAATCATATTTCCAATGATTATACTTATGCCCCATTCTGATCTCTAAGATGAAATTTATGGCTTTCTGAAATTGTCATTTTCACCCAATTTGTGCATTTTCCCCACTAGTTCAAACTAACTCAAAGGCCAACTTCTACCACGTACAAAATAAAATCTATCGGCAACCAAGAAAACTTTTATATCAAGTGCAGATAGAAATCTTGATTTTGAGAACACGTCAACTTTTATATTATAAATTTGATGCTCCAATCAAATTATGTATCAATATGGAATTGTCAACTTTGTCTTTTTTATGTTTTCCCGGGACTTGGATTTTTTAGCAAAAACTATTATCTCCAAAATTGAGAAAAACTAAAAAATATTTACTATGGAAAAGTTTTTTGGATTGTTGAGGAGATTAAATGTTGAGTAATATAATTTTTCCAAATTTGTGATCTAGGGTCCCTTTTCCTCCTCTGAAAATTCTAAAAATCCCAAAAAAGTGGCCTAAAATAGTGGATTTTGGCTCATTTCAACATCCTCACTCTAAACCCCTTGGAATATAGCTAAAATATCCACTGGGTATTTTCATTTCTACTTCATTGACTCACTGTAGAAATTGCATCATCTGCAGGGCCTCTATCAAAGAGTACCACCCTACTCTTAAAAAACCATTAATCTAAAATTTTTGACAATCTGGAGTTGACTTGGCTAGTAGCCCTCGCCAAAAATTTTATAGTCCTCCTCAATACGAACTTACCCCTGAAATTTCACCTGAATCAAATCTTTTATGCTCATGTTATGGCCAAAACAAGATTTTGTCTCTAGACTTTTTTTGTATGCCTTTATTTTTGTTGACATGGCATATTGGATGATGTGTCATAACACATGTCTACTGATGTGGCCCAGTGTTCAAATGTCATCCTTCTGTACAACCATTTTATCCATCCTAAGCCACCCAAATGCCCCATCACCCTTCGGCCTCTTCCTCTCTTTGTTTTTTCCTTTCCCTTTTCTTTATTTTATTTCTTTGTAGATCCCAACCATACCTGGAAATCCACTCAACACTTATCCATTGGCCCACGTTATCAATGGGGTTCCATCCCATACCTTTTCCTTTGGCATGCATCTTCCCAATCATCTATCAATATCTACAGCGAGGATTGTTTACAAGCTGCCAAGTTGCACCCTAGTTAACTACATCAACGGACACACATATCCATTGTCGTCAATCCAAGATCAATGATCAAGATGGATTATGGGAAAGAATGTAGATCCCTACTCACCGACACATTTGGTCTCATAAACAACATACCACCCTGGTGACATGCAATGCCTACCTACTAGTTACAATCCCAAACGTCACATTCCCAAAACCATTACACAATGGTCCAATAAATCACTTATGGGGCGTGGTTTTCCAGTCACCCATGAGCCCACCACCTCTACATTGTTATCCTTTCCATCTATCACAATGGCCTTTCCACCAAAGATATTCCACATCATCGTTGATTTCACCCATACAAAAAAATCCCAAATTTTCAAAAATTTCAAAAATGTCTAATTTCAAGAAATTTTCCTCGGCCTCCAAGGTACCCTTCGGCTTTCCCTATGATAAAAATAGTATTCCCAACCTATCTATCTGCCCATACAACTTGAGCACTATAACCCAGAGATTTGATACCAAAATTTGATGTACCCTTCTCTAGGTACCTCAATATTCATGATCTTGAATTGATTTTGAACCACTTATACCATTTTTAAATAAAAGAAAGAAGTATGCAATGTACATGCATCCATGAAACAAGTAAGAAAAAATATAAAATGATTAAAATGTAGAATTATCATGTAATTTACAACATTATATAGTAAATAACACCACAGAAATATAATACATAGAGAAACATATAACCTATCTTTAAAAGACAGTTACACCGACTGGCTGCAAATGTCGGATGTTCCACTCAACCTTAATCTCATCGTTTCTTGTTCTCTCTCTACAATAGGGCCATCCCCAAGCTAAGTCTATGAATCCACAATGGTAAGTTCCTAGGATGACTCTAAAACACACACCAACCCAACTATCAAGATATTGCAAACTATTCTCTCTCGCACACTCACAACAATCCCAAATTTCCATCTCTCTTCCCCCCTCAAACTACAAAACCCAAAGAAAGGAATTCCCTTCTATACAATGTAATCCATCAAGATATTCCACTTCTATATAGGGATTTAGTAAGCACTGGATATGAAATATCATTGTTGGAAACTAAGGGAATCTCAGTTGTTGATAGTTCTCCTTAACTACCATCATTCTCATGCACATATGCATCATCTTCAATATTGGTATAACCATTATTCTCATACAACCAACTAGAATTGAGCCTCTACAATAATGTAGCATCCCCGCTATAATCCCTAATATAATTAATGCATAATGTAGATATTAAATGTCTCTATGGCTAAGTTATGTAATATGCAAATTGTATTCTTTTATTTTAATAAATAAAATGTGATGTCAATTGTTGGAGGACATGGATAGATGTGGGTGTTGAGTTTTCCATGAGATAAGGGAGTGTCTAAGAGGGGTCCAATGGGGAAATTATTTATGGGTATTGATTCAAACTAACTTTACTGAATTTTATTATCATTGGGGAAAACCTTCTATTTTTTGATTGAGTGTATGAGAGCCTGATAATTAAACTCATGTAAGAGGGTGTGTAAAAATTCACATCCCATAGTTATTGGGAGCATGGGTTTGAAGTACAATCAACATTGGGCATAATGAGAAATCAACTGGCTTGGGAGAAAAGGAAATTAATATGGCCAAAGAGAGAATCTTTTACATTAATGTTTTTTCATGAACAACAAGCAAGGAACAGATGAGAAGAGCATTGGAGCTAGAGCAATAATGGAGGGAGAATTCTCGAGAATTTTGGATATGAAGACTAAATATATAGGTTTATAGGATTGAAGAGTGAACTCATGTGTGAGTTTCACTGCAACAACAAGTGACTTGTTGTTTTACTGGTAGTCTTCCTAGAAGTGAGTTCCCTAGAGTTCCCAATAGTGATATTCTTCATTACATGTGCTAGAGAGACCCTAATAAATGAATGGGACACCCAATGGAATGAGAGAAGTGAAGGGGTGCATTCCTTGGGTTGGGAAGGTCAAGAGGAAGAGAGCTGGTGGAAATAGGGATAGTTGTATGAGAATACCAATGGGTTGTGGGATATCTGAGTTGTGAGTAGACTGTGAGACACACCCTCTTTTGTGGAATCCTATCCCTCTATTGGGGGTGAATTTCTATTAATATATAGAAAAAAAAGTCTATGGTTGGGTGGAACGTCCATCCCAAACATCTGGTTGCATAATTGCTTTAAACAGATAAGTGTTTACCTGTTTTTTTGAGTTATTATTAGTTAACTACTGTGCATATTTATTCAGTGTATGAGAAGGAATTATATGTTGCCATGATAAATTTATTAGCTCCATTCATATTTAATTAGAATGTTTTAGGTGCATTCAATTAATTGTATATGAATGGTTAAACTCATGTGTATTCATGTAGTTGGTAAGCTACAAGATTAGTTAACAAAAAATTTTGAACTTGTGCGTAATTCTGCATGGTAATGTTATTTGGTTAAGTTGGGAGATATTACAAATTGGTATCAGAGTTCAAGCTTCGACACTAGGCTTGTATGGGCCAAGATCCAATGCGAATTGGGAATTTTTTTTGTTTCATATTTAGTTCTGTGACGAATTTGGGGGGAAATGGTGAATTGAAGCAAAATCCCTAAATTTGTTGGTAGAATCGAGTTTAGTTGCTTCAGCACAATCTAAGAAGGGATTTATGTCATTGATATGCAAGTTGCAGAGTTGAATTAGCTTGGGAAGTCAAATTTATGCTTTTTTATGGTGAGGTATAAGTTTGGTCATCGACAACCCAAATTATTTCAACCTAGAGAATCAACGGTCGAGATTCGTTTATGAAGTCCGAAGAGGGGGTCCCCTACAGGATTTCAAAAATCAGTTTTTGGAGAACAATTTGGAGTGGGGGATAAGTTTAAAGTCCAAAGGGAGAAATTATATGGCACAAGCCCAAAGAATGAGAGTCATTGATGAGTGTTGCAATCAGTCATTGGATCTGTTTGGGAAGATTGGGAGTAACTTCACATTTCGAAGAAGTCAGTTCGACTAAGTTAAAGGTCTAGTAGTTGAATATTTTTTAGAAGATCTGGCCCATCGGATGTGATAAATTTTAGTCATTGAATCCTTTGAAAAGGTGGCTTCATAAGGGTCCATTCAGAAATCTTGGTGGTGGTTTTGTGTTTCCAAATGAGACTTCCTGATCAAGGTAACTGGTGCACAACTTGGCAACCTGAGATGATCGGGGTCCTTGGTTGGCCACATTTTTGACCATTTGATCTATCAAAAAAGCATTGTTATCTCGTAAGGGAAGCAGGTGGAAGAGAATTTCATGTTCGCTTTCCATGTCAATATGCCATGTCGCATGTCACGTCAGCAAAGGTAGGTGAATCAAAGAGTGTCTTGTGGAATTCAAGTACAATTTTTGGAAAGGATTGTTTCCGATGGTTTTTGGAAGGGATTTTTTCCAATGTTTTTTAGAAGGGATTGTTTCCTATGGTTTTCATAAAGGATTATTACCAAGGGTCTTTGGAGGAAGGTTATCGGAAGGTCTTGTTTGGGGAGGATTTTCCTTATGGATAAGCCTGAATGATCAAGTCCGATAGGAAATCATAATTCTAAAATATCAATAAGAAAGGAAAGTTTCCATTCTGATGGGGGTTTTTCGATGAGAAGAGCCTACAAAGTTGATCTCGACAAGCTTGTGGAAGGTTGCGACACGGGCTTGGCAAGGTTTAGTGGATCAATGGTTGGGTGGGCATGAGTAGTCTATGTAAATCTCATGAACCATAGAAGACATCCATGGAGCCATACTTGGAATATGGTTGCATAAAAATGTACATGAAGAGAAAGAAGACACATCTAGCATATAGGGATAAAATTGGTAAGCTATGGAAAAAAGTGCAAAAGAACAAAGTTGTCATTTCCAGATTGTTGAAAATTTTGACTAGAGTATCAGTTTGACAATATGAGAGTTGCTATGAATTTAGAGTCAGCAGTATTATCTATGTCTCATGTAATTTTTTCCTGGTTCCTAACACATTTACCTCTGTAGGTGGCCAAAGTTGGTGTTTGATATTATTTTGCACTTGGGAGAAGGTGCACAAGAGTAAAGTGGAAATATTCAATTTCCCATACCTTTCAACTTGGATCTCATATTTGGGAAAACAAATAGTCTATGGAAAATTATTGAGGAGGAGAATCCATCTACCAACCTAGAAAATTGATCTGAGTAGTAGAAGTTACATTCAACTCAAAAGGAGATGATTGGTGGCATTAAAGAGAAAAAAATTATGCATTCTTTTTCTAGAACTATGTATGTATATATTTGGTCTAATGGAAATTTGTTTGCATGCAAATTTTCTTGCATAAGTTATAGGTATAGGATGGAATTTTGGTTCATGTATGAGAACCACAGTCATGGAGGATTCCCAAGGGTCCTATAGCCACGAAGATGAAATTAGAGGACTACATGTCAACATGGGAAATGTTGAGACTGAGTCCAATGGAACAAGAGGCAGGCATGAGCTTGTAACTATGAGAATCCTGAAAAGAGAAGTGCAGAGCTATAGGGATGATAATGAGAATATTATGAAAGCTTAGGAAGAGATACTTCAAAGTTTGAATATGTTGCAGAGGAAAGAAAATAAATACTATAGCACAAAGAAAACATCTAGTACTAGACAAGTGACAACATATAGATCCCATAGTAGAATGGATGGTCATGTG
>JASDQU010375259.1:30591-74909 GCA_032191745.1 Picea mariana
TTCTAGAACTATGTATGTATATATTTGGTCTAATGGAAATTTGTTTGCATGCAAATTTTCTTGCATAAGTTATAGGTATAGGATGGAATTTTGGTTCATGTATGAGAACCACAGTCATGGAGGATTCCCAAGGGTCCTATAGCCACGAAGATGAAATTAGAGGACTACATGTCAACATGGGAAATGTTGAGACTGAGTCCAATGGAACAAGAGGCAGGCATGAGCTTGTAACTATGAGAATCCTGAAAAGAGAAGTGCAGAGCTATAGGGATGATAATGAGAATATTATGAAAGCTTAGGAAGAGATACTTCAAAGTTTGAATATGTTGCAGAGGAAAGAAAATAAATACTATAGCACAAAGAAAACATCTAGTACTAGACAAGTGACAACATATAGATCCCATAGTAGAATGGATGGTCATGTGAATGAAATACAATAAAGGAGTATGAGAAGGAACCATCATTGGCCATAGAAATCCACTAGAGGAGCTCATGAAATTTCAAGTCCAGGGAGCAAGCCAAGTGTGTCTCTTGATAGGAGGTATAGGAGAAGGCCTAAGGAAGATATCTTGCAAGGTGAACTTAGGAAAATCAAGCCCCCAACTTTCAATGGTTAGAAGAGGAAGGGAGAATAGGTTGAGGCATGGCTATTGGAATTGAAGAAATATTTCCAGTTTCATGATTATCCCTTAAGGGTAGTGTTAACACATAGGATGTACAGAATTCAAGGTCTAGAAAGTTGATCAGAGTACAGTTACAAAACTATTTCATTCATGATGGTGGTTGTAACACACCCAACCCCTAAGTACCCTTTCTAGGGACAGGGCATCAAAATGTTTCTTACTTTAATTATATCTAATCCTCTTTTTGAGGTCTCCATTATCTTCTACTCATCTGTAGCTTCCTAACGACTTCTACCAGGCTCAAATCTGAGCTCTGGATTGCAAGTTATGGCCTCCCGAAGCTCTTCGAGCGTTATCATTCAAAGGCCACGTGGGTCCATCTCATTCATACCATCACCAAGTTCCTACATTCACGGTGGGAGTCCATCCACTTTCCAATCCAACTATAGGACTTGATCCTCATTTAATAATAGAGGCTAGAGGGGAGTTCGAAGTTTGGCGCTTGGACGCTAAATTCCCATTTTCCTTTTTGCACACATATCCCCTAAAATACAGAACTCTCAAAGGAGCCCAAAATCTTGCCATGTGGCTCCAGTCTTCGGTCCATTTGGATCATATACAACACTACCATCTAAAACTTCCGAAGTTCCAAAGTCCCGAACTCCCAAAGGGTCCACCCTTACACATGTTAGTGTATTAAACACAGAGGCAAGGACAAGTGGGTCCTGAGTACTCCACCTTTCAATAAGCCAAGCAAATACGTGTTAGGGGGGTGACATGCAGCAAGGTATAAATGACACGTGTCCCCTTTGGTGGGTGACATGTGTCACATTTTAATGGGCACATAGGGTCTGTGAAACAAACAAATCCAGGTGACATGTGTCATGTCAAACGTGGGTCCACATCACCCTGGGTGACGTCAGTGTGCCACGGCGCTCTGGAATGATATCCTTATGATGCCCTTAGATCAAATGGTTGAGAAGAATCCACGTAGATCCATTGATCTACAACATTCGTTACTTTGTAACTTCGACATTCAGGGGATCCGTTGTGAGACCTCCTCCTTATTCTCAGAGTGGTCAGCATCAGACTGACCACAGTCTAGATCTAACGATTAGGAATGGCCCCATATGATCCTCAGATCTATGGCTTGCATGACTTTGTGAGTTTTTTGTTCGAATGATTTCTCTCACTTACCACCACCTTTCTCCCAGAGTGGTCAATGTTGGACTGATCGCAATATGAATCCAAATGCTAGGAAGGATCCCAAAGCATCCCTAGATATCTGACTTGCGCCAATTCAAAGCTATGACCTTCAGGTTTTTTGGCGTTATAGCATCTCTATTCTCCTGAAATAGTACTTCCCCAAAGTGTTGTACGCGGGTCCCTCCACTGGTTGATCGGACGGTTAAGAGGGGTTCTCAATGGACTACCTAGATCCACAACTCACATCAATTCATGACTTCGACGTTGAAGTAATTTGGTGTTATGACACCTATGTTCTCCCGAAGTAGTCAATGTCAGACTAACCTCAATGTAGATCCAACGGCTAGGAAGACTCCTGATTTCCCTTGGATCTGCAGCTCGCGTTACTTCGTGATTTGTAAGTGAGTCAGGATTTAACAGTAGGACAGGTCTATCTATCACGGTTGTGGACACTGCCACATGTTGATCGACCCTGTAGGTAACCGTAGCAACAATTTTTCTTCGACTGATTTGCAAATGGTAAGGACATAACACCCCAAAGTTTTGAACTCCGAGAGTTCTGAAGCCAGAAAGGATTAGCTCCTTTCGGGCCTAGCGCAATATTCCTAGACCTCGGTCATATGGGTCCTCTCATAATTATCATGGTCTACATGCTTAACTCTTATCTTTGAATTGGTTAAGGCCATGGGCATGATCCCTCAGTCATACAGGTGAAGGGTCTGAAGGAGGCACCCTCCTTCCACATAGTTCGAACTTAGTATTCCCGCAAGGGTAAATTTTAGAGGTCGTAAGGACTTAATCATTCCAGTTAATCCTGCCCTAACTCTCTTGCAGACCCACATCCCATAACTCTCTAGCTGCTAAGAAGAGGCACACAAAATACCATTCAAAATCATGGGTTCATAGAGAAACAATGAGCATTTCTACCTTAATCATTCAATACATAATTTAGTCATAAACATGTATATTCAATCATCATTTCCAACTCCAATACACAGAGTATGAAAATACTTATTAGAAACTAGAATCGTGAATAAACTATTGAAAGGGGTGTATGTTTCCACTCATGAACGGATTTACTGGTGTCCACCCCCTAGCTAGACCATGATTCTCTAAGAGAGACTCTTTCTTCTTGCTCAATGATAGTCATGGATGAAGGTTACTCTCCTCCTCCAACAAGAACTTAGCAAACGGTTTTCTCTCTACCAAGCAAGGGGTCCTACAATGAGTACCTCCACAGTCACTCATCTTCTTTGTAGCCTCGTTTATTAACTTGGACTAAAAATGTTGCTAGAAAATTCTTGCACACAGAATGAGCTTGTTTCTCAGTTCTCCTTAAAAACCAGAGAGATGCAAGTGCTCTTCCCTCTTCTAGAGATTGGTCTCTCGACTATGCTTCCTCGTAGATTTCCTTTGCCCACAAATCACCTCCTTTCCTTCCTTCCTCAGACAGATTGTGTGGGTCCAAATACCCGCTCGTGGTCAGGTGTAGAAGCCTTGTAGATGGGTACTCTGCCCCATCCCCTCATTAACTCTTGAAGAGGGATTTTCCAACTACCAACCTGAATGGTAATTGATTTCTAGGTCAAAGCATTGTTCTGAGTTTGAGCAATTAAATCCAGTAAGGTACTGGTTTGGTGGGGGTTATCTCAACCATTTTTGGTTCCCCTCACCATCACTCTCATAGAATCATGATCTATCTTGGAAAACCCCCATTTCAACAGCTATGCAACACTATCCATTTTCAATTAATAACAAAAATACATACATTACCTTTTATAACAAAAGGTTCATCAAATCCAACATTCACACTTGTTTAGTTTGCCACAGTCTTTTGGAAAGTTATAGTTATATTTACAAACTGGGGGGAAACAAGGTTATTACAATCCCCTCCCCCTTAAAGGAACATCATCGTCAATGTTCTACATGTCGATGTGCTCTGTATGTACAGAAGTAAACAAAAATGGGTAATGTTTGTTTCATGGCATCCTCCATTTCCCATGTAGCTTGATCTGGACCAAAGTGTTTCCATTGCACCTTGACCTGTGTAATGGTTTTGTTCCTGAGATGGATTTCCTTCCTGTCTATTATGCATTTTGGTTTTGGCAGGAATTCTCCCTTTGGTTTGACCTTAATCATAGACCAATCAATTATATGATTAGAGTCATGTACATATTTCTTCAGTAGCGAAATATGGAAAACATTATGTGCCTTCACTGTGGGAGGAAGTGCTAGTCTATATGCTATAGGTCCCACTCTATCAAAAATTTCAAAGGGACACAATACTAAGGTGCCAACTTGGCACAGGCTCCCATTCTAAAGGATATTTTCCTGGGTCTAACTCGAAGATACACACGATCCCCTTCTTTGAACTCTCTAGGAGTCCATTTTCTGTCTACATAGCTTTTCTGTCTATCCTGAGATATTTTCAGGTTTTGTTTTATATGAACTAATTTTTGTTTCATTTCTTTCAGCATATCTTGCCCAATTGTAATTTTTTCTATTGGGTTATCCCAACTAATTGGAATCTTTCATTGTCTACCATAGAGGGCCTCAAAAGGGCTCATCTTCAATGACTCTTGATAGCCATTGTTGTAGGAAAATTCTACCAGTGGTAGGTAGTCTTCCCACTTCTTGGGATGATGCATCACATGCATCCTTAGCATGTCCTCTAACACTTGGTTTACCCTCTCTATTTTTCCATCATTTTGAGGGTGATAGGCTGCACTAAATAGAAATTTAGTTTTGAAACCAACAAACAGAGACTTCCAAAAATTTGAAGCAAACTTTGTATCTCTGTCGGATATGATTTCCTTGGGCATGCCATGCAATCTACATATTTCTTTCATGAAAATACTATCAATATCTATTTCCTTTCAATTTGACTTGACGGGAATGAAGTGAGCATCCTTGCTCAGTTTTTCCACAACTACCATGATGGCGTCATTCTTTTAAGTTTATTTTGGTAACCTTGTGATGAAATCAATGGACATGATTTCCCATTTCCATTCTGGAATTGGTAGGGGATTAAACATCCCTGTTGGATGGTAGTGCTCTTCCTTAACCTGCTGACATTCTCGACATTTAGCTAAGTAATCAGCTATTTCTTTTTTCAATCTGGGCCAATAAAATAGTTTCCTAGTGGTTGTGATCATCTTTTGATAACCAGGATGACCAGTATATGGTATTATGTGTAGTTCATCCATTATGAACCTCTTCAAGTCATCACAATTTTGAATATACAACCTACCTTTGTAAGTTAGCATCCCATCATTCAACAATTTATAACCCTCATACTTCATCCCTATGGGCTCTTGTTCTAAGTATGATTTCATAGTTTTAAAAAATGCATATGTTTCTTGTGCACTTTTGACTTTCTCCTTGACGTATGTTTCACAGATGCTTACATCTACCAAGTGAATCACTTTCATACTTCTGCTAAGCGAATCATCCACCCTATTTTATTTTCCTTTGATATGTTTGATTTCAAAATCAAACTCACTAAGGAGAGCCATCCATCTAGCTTGTCTAGTATTGAGCTTTGGTTGATCAAACAAATATCTCAACCCACTATGGTCTGTCATAAGTACAAATATTCTACTTAGGAGGTAATGCCTCCACATTTTTAAAGCATGTACTATGCCAACTAATTCTAGATCATGGTTCACATAATTGATTTCGTGCTCATTCAATTTTTTGGATTCGTAGCATATTACATGTCCTTGTTGCATAAGGACTCCTCTGAGTCCTTCCTTGCAGGCATTTGTACACACAAGGAAGTCATTGTTTGGATTTTCAATATTCAACACAGGTGCATTGGTTAGAAGGTATTTCATCTCTTGTAATCTCTCTTCACATTATGATGTCCAAATGAATTTAACTCCATTTCTTTGAAGGGAGGTGATTGGGAAACCAATCTTGGAAAATCCCTTTATTAGGGATGATTTTAAGGATGGAAATTTATTTCAAAATGTAGAAACCTTGGCGAATATTACTAATCATTCATATGTCAACTATAAATGTTTGGCGATATTTTTTTTAAAATATTCAAATTTCTAAGTATTTTATATAGTTTTTATAAAATTTTGGCGATTTTTGAGGTAAAATAATTTTATCCTATAGAATCTGGGCAAATCATTTTTAAAATAACGAATCTTGTTTTTGGAAAAACCATGGAAAATTATCTCGTGATCGAAATTTAGCCCCTAAAATCATCCATACAAGCCTTTATAAACCTCCTATAGTATCCTTCTAGGCCCATAAAGGATCTGATATCAGATACATCCTTTGGGGTATGCCAATCCATAATGAATTTGATCTTTTCAAGATCAACTCCCACTCCTTCAAAAATAACATGGCCTAAGTAATGGACTTGTTTCTGGAAAAAGTCACACTTGCTAAACTTAGCATAGAGATGATGTTCTCTTATCACTTGAAGAACTAGTTTGAGATGTTCTTCATGATCTTCCATATTCTTGGAATAGATTAGAATATCATCAATGAAAACCAATACAAATCTTTCCAAGAACTTACTAAGTACATTATTCATTAAGCACATAAAAGTGGTTGGTGCATTGGTTAGCCCAAATGGCACCACCACAAATTCATAGTGACCATATCTTGTCCTAAAGGTTGTTTTGTGGATGTCTTCATCCTTAATTCGGACCCAATGATATCCATACCTCAAGTCAATCTCAGAGAAAATTGTAGCACCCCTTAATTGGTCAAACAAGTCATATATCCTTGGCAAGGGATACTTATTGTTAATGGTCATCTTATTAAGTTGTATATATTCTATGCACAGCCTGAGTGTGTCATCCTTAATTTTCACAAACAAGCTTGGTGCTCCCCATGGAAACACAATAGGTTGAATGTATCATTTTTCCATCATCCCCTTTAGCTGTAGTTTGAGCTCAACTAGCTCTGCTGTACTCATTCTATAGGGTGTTCTAGACACTGGCATCGCTCCTCATGCAAGTTCTATTGAAAAGTCAATATCTCTTCTTGGAGGTAGACCTGGTACCTCTTCTAGAAACACATATTTATACTCTCTTAATATGGGATGGTCCTCTAGGCTTGTCTTATTGTTATCAACAGAGTTCAACACTTGTATTGCATACAAAAGACATCCTTTTCTGCGATACTTCTTCACTTGAAGGGCTAATATTTGTCTCACTAAGACAGGATTTTAGATCCCTTATAGGGTTATATTTCTCCCTTCTTCATCTTCACAATCCAAAGTTTTATTGTAACAGTCCAACTTGGTTTTATGGGTAGCCAACTAGTCCATACCAATAAGCAAGTCATAAGATCCTAAAGGGAGCATGTTTAGGGTTTCTTGGGTGGGTAATCCATTCATAATGAATTGGCATGCTGGTATGATCTTTGTTACTTTTATTTTGGTTCCAGTGGCTAGTTGTATCAGCCATGATTTAACATGTTTCACTTGCCACAATTTACATTTCTCAACAGTTTGAGGGGAAACATAACTTAAATTAGAACCACGGTCAATAAAAATGGAAACTAGATGGTTGGAAATCATACCTTCCATCTCCACCACTGAAGCTTGGCCGTGGTCAGCTTGTCTATTATCCAAGGCTGCATAAATTTGTGGCATGCTCCTAGACACATCAATGACTGTGGTAGCCTCTTGGATGTTGTAGACCCTCCTATTGTTTGGTTGCCTATGTGGACAATCCCTCAGCATATGTTCTTCTCCACAACCCTAACATTTCAAGGGTTGTCTCTTTGTGTTATCAATCTTACTTAAGGCTACTCCAAAGGGTTTATTTCCACTCTGAGATGGAAATTTTTTTTGATATACACTTTTAGTAGGAAGGCTCATCTTAGAACCTTTCCCATGGTTATTAAATATTGAGGTTTTAAACTCCTTCTTCTTGAATCCCAAATCACTTTTCTTCTTCCAGTCCTCATGAGGTTCTGTCGTATTCTTGAATTGCTCATAGCAATACCTTTCCTTCTGCATATTGTCTTCTAAGGTCTTTGGCTCATCAAATTCAATTATGTCCTGGAAGGACTGAGTTAATCCACTAATGAATCATTGCATCTTTACTTTTTCATCCTTTAGGTAGGGCACATACCTTATCAACTCAAGGAATTTGTTGATATATTCATCTATTGTGAGTTGTCCAGAATTGATTTCATAGAACTCCTTAGTCTTCTCATCAAAGTATTTCTCTGACAAATGCTTCTTCTTGAAGTATTTCTCAAATTGTTTCCATGAAAACTCCTTCTCATGGATTCATTTCACATTCCTAAGGTCCTCCCACCAAATGGAGGCCTTTCCATTCAGGTTGAAAATGGTTATTCGATCCTTTAAGTTTTCAGAGTATTCATGGACTTTGAAGTACTTCTTCAAGCCAAGAAACCAAACTTATGATTCTTCCCCCTTCTTAATATCTCCATCGAAAGTGGGTGGTTTGGATTTATTAAACTCTTCAAGGTCATGGCTCTTGGAATTTTACCTCTTCTTTCTTTTCCTTCGGGAATGTGAACTAGTTTTGATACTATTAGATCCCTTGGAGTTGTCAATTTCCTCACCAGAGGATTCTTCTAGTGAGTGCATCTTGACTCCATGTTGGGCCTTATTTGAGGTTCTTTTCCTTGTGTGGCCACTTTTAGGGCCATGCTTTCTTATCTCAGGTGGACTTTGAGTTTTATTAGTATGATTTATGTCCACATGACTGGTTTCTGTTCCATGTTGCAGTTGCCTTTGTATATATGATAAACTCTGAAGTAAGACTGCATTAATTTCAGTTTGATTTTCCTGCTCTTTTATCATCCTTTCATTGTTATCCTTACAACTCTGTAATTCTACCATGAGGCTTCTTATGGTTTCATCCAAATCTAGAGGGGTTTCCACCACCCTCCTTTCATCAGATTCTTCCTCATTATTGTGGGATCTTTCCCCCAATTCATGGTGTGTCACCATCCTTTATGTTGTAGTTTTATAGTGGTCCACTGACTTCTTGAGTGTTGATAAAACATTTTATGTTAGTTAATGATCCACTAGTTTATGAATCAACACACGGTTCAGATTTTTCAAAACATATAAAACAACGAAAAGTTTAATTCCTTCCTTTAGTAGAGGTTTAAATAAGCCTATTAGGAATGGGGTAAGATAGGGTTTTACCCTTAAAATTTCTCTAATAATATTTTTATGCAACTCGTTCATGAGCCCAAGTTGGCCAAGTGTTGTTTCCTGCTATGATACCAATTTGTAACACACTCAACCTCTAAGTACCCTTTCTAGGGATGGGGCATCAAAATTTATCTCAATTTAATCGTATTGAATCTTGTTTCCAAGGTCTACATTCTCTTCTACTCATCCATAGCTTCCTAACAACTGATACCAGTCTCAAATCTGAGCTCTGGATTGCAATTTATGCCCTCTCGAAGCTCTTCAGGCATTATCATTCAAAGGCCACATGGCACCCACGTGGGTCCATATCATTCGTGCCATACCCAAGTTCCTACATTCACGGTGGGATTCCATACACCTTCCAATCCAAAAATGGGACTTGATCCTCATCTAATCACATAGGCTAGAGGGTAATTCAACATTTGGCGCTTCAGCGTTGAATGCCCATTTTCCTTTATGCGTGCATATCCCTAGGAGTCTCGAAATCCCTAACTCTCAAAGGAGCCCAAAATATCGCCACGTGGCTCCGTCCTTTATTCCATTTGGCTTATCTATGACACTACCCTCCAAACCTTCGGAGTTCCGAAGTCCTAGACTCCCAAAGGGTCCACACTTACATGTGGTGAGGTATTAAACACAGAGGCAAGGGAAGGTGGATCCTGAGTACTCCACCTACCAATAATCCAAGAGAATACGTGCCAGGGGGTGACACGCGGAAAGGAAGAAATGACACATGCCCCCTTAAGTCGGTGACATGTGTCACGTTTTAATGGGCACATAGGGCCTATGAAACGTAAAAATCCAAGTGACATGTGGCATGTCAAACGTGGGTCCACATCACCCTCGGCGACGTCAGTTTTCCATGTCACTCCATATTGATAGCCTTCTGACGCCCTTAGATCTAATGGTTGAGAAGCTTCCACATAGATCCATTGATCTATGGCCTCTGTTACTTCATAACTTTGGTGTTCGAGGGATCCATTGTGTGACCTCCTCCTTGCTCCCAGAGTGGTCAACGTTGGGTTGACCACAGTCTATATATAATGGTTGGGAATGGCCCCGCAACATCCTTAGATCTACGACAAGCATGACTTCGCGAGTTCAACGTTTGGAGGATTTCGCTTTCTTACCACCCCCTTTCTCCCAGAGTGGTCAACGTCGAACTGACTGCAACATGGATCCAACGATGAAGAAGGATCCTAAAGCATCCCTAGATCTATGGTTTATGTTAATTTGTAGCTCTAGCCTTCAGGTTTTTTGGCATTATAACAGCTTCGTTCTCTCGAAGTAGGACTTTGTCAAAGTGTTGTATGTGAATCCCTCCACTGGTTGATCAAACAATTAAGAGGGGTTCTCAATGGACTCCCCAGATTCATGACTCACATCAATTTGTGACTCTGGCATTTGGGGAATTTGGTGTTATGAAACCTTTCTTCTCCTGAAGTAATCAATTATGGACTGACCTCGGCGTGGATCCAACACCCAGGAAGACTCCTGATTTCCCTCAAATCTGCAACTCGTGTTACTTCACGATTGGTAAGTGGGTCAGGATTTAACGGTGGGATGGGTCCATCTGTCATGGTTAGGGACACCACCACATGTCGATTGACCCTGTAGGTAACCATAGCAACAAGTTACCTTCAGTCGGTTTGCAAGTGGTAAGGCCATAACACCCCGGAGCTCCGAAATCCTAGAGGTCTGAAGCCAAAAAGGCTTAGCTCTTTTTAGGCCTAGCACAGGGTTCCCAAACCTTGGTCATATGGGTCCTCTAATAATTCTCATGGTATACACACTTAACTCTTAGCCATGATTTGTTTAAGGCCATGGGAATAAACCCTCGGTCATATAGGTGAAGGGTATAAAGGAGGCGCCCTCCTTCCACAAAGTTTGAACTTAGTATTCTTGTGAGGGTAAATTGGAGAGGTTGGAAGGACCTAAGAATTCCATTCAACCCTACCCTGACTCTCTTGCAGACCCCCATAACTCTCTAGCTTCTAATATGAGGAACAAAAAATACCATTCAAAATCATGGGTTCACCGAGAAATGGTGAGAATTTATACCTTAATCATTCAATACAAAATTTAGTCATAGACATGTATATTCAATCATCATTTCCATTCCAGTACATAGAGTATGAAAATACTTATCAGAAACCTGAATCATGAAGCGACTGTTGAAAGGGGTGTCTATTTCCACCCAACCATAGGCACAACCACTCATGAACGGATTTACCATTGGCCACCCCCTAGCTAGACCATGATGCTTTGAGAGAGACTCTTTCTTCTTGCTCACCGACATTTAGGTATGGAGGTTACTATCCTCCTCCCATAGGAACTTAGGAAATGGTTTTCTCTGTACCAAGCAAGGCAGCCTGCAACAAGTACCTCCACAGTCACTCATCTTCTCTACAACCTCGTTTATTAGCTTGGACTGAAAACAATCCCAGCAGTTTCTTGCACCCAAAACGAGATTGTTTCTCAATTCTCCTTAAAATCCAGAGAGTTGCAAGTGCTCTTCCCTCTTCTAGATATTGGTCTCTCAACTCTTCTTCCTCACAGATCTCATATGCCCATAAATCACCTCCTTTATTTTCTACCTCAAAAATATTGTGTTGGTTTGAATCCCTAGCTCATGGTTAGGTTTAGAAGCCTTGCAGATGGGTACTCTGCCCCATCCCCTCATTAACTCTTGAGAAGGGATTTTCCAACTACCATCCTGACTGATAATTCATTTATCGGTCAGAGGACTATTCTGGGTCTGAGCAATTAAATATAGTAAGGTATTGGTTTGGTGGGGGTCATCTCAACCATTTCTAGTTCCCCTCACCATCTCTCTCATAGCATCATGATCTATCTTGGCAAACCCCCCTTTCAATAGTTATGCAACACTATCCATATTTAATTAATAACAGAAATGCATACATTTCCTTTTATAACAAAAGGTTCATCAAATCCAACATTCACACATGTTTAGTCCGCCACAGTCTTTTGAAAATTTATATTTATATTTACAAGCTGGGAGGAAACAAGGGTATTATAGTGGTTGTCATCATTAGTAGGAGAGGGAAAGTTTTGGTCATATATGTCTCTTAGTTTAAAGCCTTTATGCAGTCTTTGGTTACATGTTCTCATCATCCAAATGCAAGCTTATATTTCTTTCTTTTAACCACTGTATATTATTGCTAATTGTTACATATTTTTTGCGCTGCAAACTGTTACGTATTTTCTGCACTGCAAACTCTTTGCACTTATCAAATCCTACAATATTGGTATCCTAAACCCTAGCCATTTTCAATTTTGTTATACCAAAGGAAAAATTTACAGTTCCCTCTTGCAACAATAACCTTATCCACTATATTATTGTGCACTGCGAAACTAGCACTGTGAACCCTCTATTTTTTGATAGATCAAACCCTCCTCAACTAAGATTCACCTAGGTCTGAGGTTTTAACCTCTCAAACTCATTTTTATCCTCAGACGTGGGAATTCTTGCAAGACTATCATAAAAACCTTATTCAACTCACGCTACAAACTAGCACTACAAACTTAACAAATTCACTGCAAACCCTTTGTTTTACACATAGTTGCTTCAATTTCTTCCTGTCTGCAGTCTCATCCAAGTTGGATTTATATTTATATTTTCTCACCTCTTACCTTGAATCACGTTCATCCTCACACTATTTTTGTGCATAAATTGTTCATTCAAGTAAACCCTAAGTTGTGTCAGTTCTGTAAACAAGCCCTAAATTTCATGTTTTTATTATATATCTCATAACAAATTGGGTACAAAAATATTTCAAAATAGTCATCATGGATAGTCAGCAAGGTACGAAGATTCACAAAAGGGGAGAGATTGTCAAACCTGAACCACATGACGTGCAACTCATCAATTTTGAACTATTTTTTTAATGAAGCTTTCCAAAGGATGGGTTGCTTGAATTTTTATGAAGAAATGCAAAGGTGGCCACTAGAAGGAGTACCAGCAAAAGATGAATACATGATACTATTTCACGTCAGCATAATTTTTTCCATGGTTCAGTTTTTTCATATAATTATAACCTGAGTAATGATTTTGGGTCTTGTGCTAAGGTTACCATATTCATATGATTTCTAAAGCTTACTTCATGTTTCAAGAGGTTTGTATCAGGCTCTGAAATGTTTTCCCAACTTCTTATGCAATTTTTAAAGGTTGGAATCGTTTTGGATGTAAAAAGGAACCTACAAAAAAGTCCGCAGTGCGTGGTGTCAAAGGCGCTGGGAACTAGTAAGTTTGGGACAATTTGCAGCGAATTAGTACACAACGGAGTCATTTTTTTATCATAAGTTTTAAATTCCAATCTGGGTTCTTCTAAAAATAAAATTGGAGATGAATCATAATATCATGGATTTTCTGACCAAAACTCAGTCTGACCCAGTTTTTCATTTGGGATAAAAGTTGCAATCGTCATCTACATGAAAGTTTGCAACGAATCCTGAAATTGCGCTACAGACTCTAATAGTTTGATAAATCTGAGTTGTAGGAGGGTTGGCAGCTGTCTAAGGGGGTTCCAATGGTTTCCTAGGAGGTAGTTGGATATGAGGGACATGTTTTCTATCACCAAATAAAGCAACATGACCCGTTTCAAATTTTTTTTTATCACAATAGACAAGATCCAAAAAAATAGGAACTAGGTGGATGTTATGTTTCACCTTGTTGTTACAGCTCCTAGAGAAAATTGAATCCAATGTAACCACTTGGGATTAGACCTATTTAGAGTACTAAGGATTGGACTCATGATCCAAGAGAGGAGAGAGTTGGAGGAGCAGTTTAGCTACTTATTTGTAACCCTGAGGGCATGTTTGTAATCAAAATTTATGCCATTAAAGATTCATGAGAGTTGTTTATCATATTGTATTGTTTGTTTTCCATTTATATTTTCATCCTCTTGCTAGAATATATTGTAGCTTTTGAGGATCATAGCTTCCATTGATTGATGGATTCATGAACAACAAAGCATCTGTTGTGGCTCTCCCATTAAATCATTGTTTATTGTTTAATCAATATTTAATATGTTTGCAGAAAGGATATTTGTACGATGGATTTTATTCCTTTTGTCATATTCTCTATGCTTCTATCCATAATGATATAAAACCTTTTATCTAGTATACATTTTAATCTCCTTTGATCTTTAGGATGTTATGACTCCATTCCCAATGGAATGCCTCTGCAAATAGTTTGTTTCCCTCTCCCTTTCTTACTCAGTGGTGTTGATCCACTCAAGTATAAACTTGTTTTAATAATTTATATTCTTATGGGTACTGGGATTGTTCTTTAAAAAGTCTAAGAACAACTCCTTGTGCTAATAGGTATAAATGAGAATTGAAACCTACCACTTGAAAGGAAAGGCAACCATGTGGTGGGATCAGCTTAAGAAATCCAAACACCTTGATGAGAAGAAGGTCTCATGGAGGAAATTCAAAGGACATATCCAAGAGAAATATTTTTCAGAGAATTACTATGAAATAAATATGAAAGAGTTCTTTGAACTCAAGTTGGGAAACATGACAATGGATAAATATGAAAAGAGGTTCTTTGAGGTGTTGAAGTATGTGGGATTCATAAAGGATGAAAAAGGGGAAAATCCAAATATTTATAAGTGGTTTACCTTCCTTCTCTAGTGACAAGATAAACTATGATAACCCTTGGACTTTGGAGGAGGTCATAAGGATAGAAAATCATCTTTATGAATAGAGCAGAGGGAGGACAGTTTTCCAAAAATATTGGATTCAAAAGATGAAAGGGAAGAGGGATCAAAGGAAGAAATTTTTTAAGCCACCCTTTTTCAAGAAAAACTCAAAAGTAAATCAACAAGTATATTAAACCCAAAATGAGCACAAAACGACAGACTCATTTGGAAAAAGGCCAAGGCACTGACCTATACAATGTTGGGGACGTGAGGGAAATCACTCATATAGGGACTTCCCTTACAATGGATAGAGAATGAGGATTATCCACAACATTCAAGAGTATGAAATAGTTGAAGATATGGGGGGAAACATGCCAAGTATTTATGCATCCTTGGACAACAAGCAAGAAAAATATCAATTCCCCATGATCGAAGTGGAAGGTAATATTGATAATCATACCATATAATTTTTAATTTATTTAAGAGCTAGACATAGTTACATAAACTCTAACATTGTTGAAATATTTCACTTACAAAGGAGTAAGCATAATATTTCTTGGTTATTTCAATTATCCATAGGCGCTAAGAGGAAAATTAGTGAGCTATCTAAATGTTTCCCAATAAACAGGAATGGATTCAACAAAAAGATGGATGTGAACACCATACCACTAGGTTCATATGATTGGTTGGAGAAACAACACATTGCCCTAGACTGTTACAACAAGAAAATCACTTGTCTTGATGAAGAAGAGAAGTGAGGAAAATTTTGAGGCATTCCAAGAGCTGTAGATATTACAGAAATAGTGTCCATGTAGTTTAACAAGAGTTTCAAAAGGGATGTCATATTTTTGTAGCACATATGGAAGAGAAAGTCAGAGATAAAGTGTCAAGTATTGAAGACCATTTATTCTTAAAATATTTTGAAGATATTTTGGGAGAAATCCCAGGATTTCCACCACAGAGAGACATCTATTTCTCTATTCATTTGGTGCTAGGATCTTCCCCAATGTCCAAGACATGTTACATAATTGGAAAACCTGAATTGAAGAGGTTGCAGATGCATCTTGAAGAAATTTTGAAGAAGGGGTATATAAACCCAAGTGTGTCACCTTGGGGTGCCCCAGTTCTTTTTGTGAAGAAGAAATATGGAACCTTAAGGATGTGTATTGATTTTTGACAATTGAATAAGGTAACCATAAAGAACAAATATGCTTTTCCAAGGATTGATGATCTATTTGATTAGATGAAAGGTGCAAGAATTGTTTCCAAGATCGACATGACTTCATGTTATCATCAAGTGAGGATAAAGGAAGAAGATATCAGCAAGACAATGTTTAGAATAAGATATGGGCATTATGAATTTACGGTAGTGTCATTTGGGATATCAAATTCCCTAGTTGTTTTCCTGTTCTTGATGAATGGAGTGTTCAAGGAATACCTGGACAAGTTTTTGATTGTGTTCTTGGATGATACACTCATCTACTCAAGGACAAAAAAGGAACATGAGAAAAATTTAAGAATGGTGTTGCAAGTTTTGAGAGATCGCAAATTGTATTCCAAGCTAAGTAAGTGCATATTTTATCAAAAGAATATTCATTGCTTGGGGAACATTATTTCAGAAGATGGGATAGAAGTTGATCCCAAGAAGATAAATCTCATTAGAGGATGGCCAACGCCAATAAATGTGACATAGGTAAGATCATTTATGGGTCTTGTTGATTATTATCAAAGATTCATTGATTTTCCAATATTGCAAACCCAATCACTTCTTTACAAAATAGGGGAGTGAATTTGAATGGACTACCGAGTGTGAAGAGATATTTCAATAGCTGAAAGAAATTTTGACAAGTGCACTAGTCTTGAAGATTGTATATCTGGATGAATATTTTGTAATGTGCGTTGATGCGTGCAAGGAAGGGCTTGGTGGAGTTTCTCACTCAAAAGAATCATGTGGTGTGCTACAAGTCCTGAAAATTAAAAGAGCGTGAGAAGAATTATGTTACACATGACTTGGAATTAGTAGTTATTATTCATGGCTAAAAATGTGGAGGCATTACCTTATGGGAAGAATATTTGAATTAAGGATAGACCATTGTAGTCTGAATCATTTGTTTGGTCAACCAACATTAAATTTCAGGAAAACTAGATGGCTCGAATTTCTTAGTGAATATGACTTTGAAATTAAGCATATAAAAGGAAAAGAAAATTAGGTGGTTGATGCACTTAGAAGAAGAGCACGTGAGATGCATATGGCATCCCTTGGCCTATACAGATCATATTTAAATGATAAAATTATTGATGTAGCAATTTCAGATCAGCAATATTTACAAATAAAAGAAACATTATAGCAAGGAAATTTACAATAGAAATTTTAAAATTATGAGTTGCAAGAGGATGGAATTGTCATGTACAAAGGAAAAATATATGTGTCAAATTCAGGATAGATGAAAAAAAAATGTTGATGGAAATGCACAATGTACCATATGATGAGAACCCATGATATGAAAAATTAATTGCAATTGTAAGAATACGATACTTTTGGCCAGGAATGAAGAAAGAAGTGGCTAATTATATAGCCAGATGCCTGGAATATCAAAAGGTGAAGACAAAGCAAAGACGTCCAGCTCAAATTTTACAGCCATTTCCCATTCCTGAGTGGAAATGGGAAGTGGTTATAATTTATTTTATTACAAATCTACCCAGAACAGTGAAGCAACATGATTCCATCATGGTGGTGGTGGACAAATCGATGAAGGTTGCACATTTTATTCCTATGAAGACTACACTCAAGGAAACAAACATTGCATAGATCTATATGAAATATTTTTCCAAGATACATGGGGTGCATAAGGAAATAGTTTCGTATAGATATCCAAATTTCACATCCAAATTTTGGAAAGGTTTCTTCAAAGGATTTGGGACAAATTTAAATCTCAGTGCAATGTATCACCCAAAATCATATGGAAAAATAAAGAGAACCAATAGAATAATTGAAGACATGCTCAGAATGTATGTGATGGAATATCCATTAAAGTGGGAATATTATATCCACTTAGTTGAATTCGCTTAAAATAATGGGTATTAGGCTTCATTAAAAATGAACCCATTTGAAGCATTGTATGGAAGGAAGTGTAACAAACCAATAGGATGGGATAACCCAAGCGACAGAGCTATAGCCTATCATTGGACCAAATTTGTTGAAGGAAATGTAAGAGAAGCTAACAAAGATAAAGCAGGATTTAAAGGATGCATGAGATAGGAAGAAAAATTATTCCTACAAGAACAAAGTTTTCAGATATTTTGAAGTGGTTGAGCATGTATTTTTTAAAGTGAAAGTGAAGAGAAGTTCTATAAGATTGGGTTGCTTCCCATAGTTGGCAGAAAGATACGTTGGGCCTTTTGAGATCTTAGAAAAGACAAACCCAATTGCATGCATGCTAGAATTGTTTTCATCCATGAGAGTGCATAATGTATTTCATGTGTCATTATTAAAATAAATATTTGTTTGTCCCTAATCACATAATTGATTGGACTATGATCCAGGTGAAACATGAAGGGGATTTATGGGTGGAACCAATATGCATCATAGATTAGAAAGTCAAAGTTCTCAGGAAAAAATCCATAGTCCTGGTAAAGGTACAATGGAACTGCTATGGTCTTGGATATGCAACGTGGGAGCATGAAGAAACCATGTGGGAGGAATAACCACAAATTTTTGACAAATTTTAAAGAAAACAGGAGCTAAAAATGCAAGACTCCATTTTTGGGAAACTAGATTTTTGAAAACACATCTAAAATTTTATGGTCACCTGCGTTGAAGACCTTGATAAATTAAATATGCATTCCAATGGACTAAGGGAAGTGAAGGGGGAGCATTCCTTGGGTCAGCAAGCTAAGAGAAATAACAGATTATGGTTGGAACTATTGTTGGAGTTGTGAAATTGCAAAATTTTATTTTCCTAAGCATTGTGATGTAAATTTGTATATGTATCTCGGCATGGTGTTGTGCACCAAGGATAGTGAAAAATTGTAAGGGATGGGGAATATAAAATCCCCTCTATAATCCCCATTTTAATTAATGCATAATGTAGATATGAAATGTGGCTATGGCCAAGCGATGTAATATGTGAATTGTATTTTTTGATTTTAATAAATAAAATGAGATGCCAGTTATTGGAGGACATGGACATAGATGGGGGTTAAGTTTTTCACAAGATAAGGGAATGTATAAGAGGTCTCCAAGGGGGAAATCATTTCTGGGTATTAATTCAAATCCACTTTCCTAAATTTTATTATCAAATGGGTCAACCTTCTATTTTCTAGTTGAATGTATGAGAGCCCAATCATTAAAATTATGTAAGAGGGTGGGTGTAAAAGTCACATTCCATAGTTATTGGGAGCATGGGGTTGAAGTAAAATCAACATTTGGAAGAGTGAGCACTCAATTGGTTTGGGGGAAAAGGAAATTTGTATGGCCAAAGAGGGAATATTTGGCATTCATGTTTTTGCATGAACAAGAAGCAGGGAACATAGGAGAAGAGAACTGGAGCAACAATGGAGGGAAAATTATGGAGAATTTTGGAGCATTTTTAATCCTTTTTGGAGTTGAAGATTGAAGAGACAGGTTTTCAATCCTAAACAGTGAACTCTTATGTGAGTTGCACTATAACAATAAGTGATTGTCGTTGTTTTACTGGTTCCTATCAGTAAGTTCCCTGGAGTTCCCATTAGTGAGATTCTCGGTTATGTATGTCAGAGAGACCCTGATAAATGAATGGGACTTCATATGGACTAAGAGTAGTGAAGGGGTACATTCCTTAGGTTGGGAAGTTCAAGAGGAAGAGAGCTAGTGGAAATTAGAATAGTTGTAGGAGAATACTAGTGGGTTGTGGGATATCTAAGTTGTGAGTGGACTGTGAGAGACACCCTCTTTTGTGGAATCCTATCCCTATATAAGGGATGACTTGATTTTTATATATAGAACAATAATTCTATGGTTGGGTGGAACATTTGTCCCAAGCATCTCGTTTCACAACTGTTTTAAAAAATTAAGTGTTTACCTGTTTTTTTGAGTTATTATGAGTTAATTGTTGTGTATTTTTACTCTGTGTATGAGAAAGAATTATATGTTGTTGTGATAAATTTATTGCTTTCATCCATGTTTATTTAACATGATGTAGCTGCATTTAATTAATGGCAGTTGAATGGTTAAGCCCATGTGTATTCCTATAACTGGTAAGTTATAGGATTAGTTAGCAAAAAAAATTTAATTTATGTATAATTCCACATGGTAATTTTCTTCATTTAAGTTGGGGAACATTACAAATAACAACCTTTCATTCTATGCAAAACCAATAAAAAGAATGAACAAGGAATACCCAACAACCAAAAATATATGGTTAATATATCCATGCCCACAAAGCACCACACGACTTTCCCCAAGAAGGCCTCATAACCACCTTCCCAACTAACTCAAAGGTTAGGAATAATATAATATAATAATTGTCTTAGCCCCTTTATCCCCCTCTCTTGTGGAATCATATCCCCCTATGAATATATCTTTATTTGTCTACAGTCAGTGATGCATTTGTTATTATTATTATTCAAAGTATTGCATTGTTAGGATCTCCAGAATTTCATCATATACAAGCATACATAGATAAATTTAGGATAAAAAATAGGGTATTACTTTTTCGATGATGATGTTGAAGATATACCTATGAAGACTCTACCTCCACCAATTGAATACATTCCTCCATTTTCTCCATAGGATTTGGAACCATAGACCTCCTTGCATGCCTTGATTGGTATTTCTACTCCCCAAACCCTCAAATTGATTGGCTACATCAAACATCACAAAGTAATTGTCTTGATTGAAAACAGTAGCACCCATAATCTCATTCATCGACATGTACCTCAAGAAACACACTACTACATCCATGTTGCAGGAAAATTTTGTATCATGATTTCTAATGGTGATTATATGAAATGTGATGGTTGTTGGGAAAATGTGTAGCTTAAAATGTGTGATTATTCCTTGAAAACCCACATGTTTTCTATTGAAATGAGTGGTTGTGACAATGTCTTGGGTGTTGAATGGTTATATACATTAGGTCCCATCACCATGGATTTTTAATAGTTATACATGAGTTTCCAGCAGGAGAGGCATCATTGCACTTATAAAGGAATCACAGTCAATTCTTCAGAGATCATCAACTCCCACCATATGGAAAATATTCTTAGAAAATGATATTCAGTAATTGTGGCTCAATTCCATGCCATTAAAGACTTTAAGTCACCTTCTCACCCATCCATCCTGGCATGCAATTATTCTTGGCCAAACACCAATCCATATTTGAAACTCCCTAAGGCCTACCTGTTGGTTGTGGAGCCTGATTATCTTCATGTTTCATAGGTATTTATTTTCAGCTAAGATTATACCCCATGAGGAATGTACACCCTGGAATACTGTACACACATCCACGTGGGGGGGTTGAATGGGGGTTCGCAGATCTGATGGTAGAAGTTATGTTAGTGATTTTTCCCTAGAAGGAAACCCTCTTTTATGAGGGAATTGTATTGTGGTTGTGTATCATTACAAATATTGTATTCTGAGAGAGGAGACTGTGAGAGAAAGAAGGGAAAGTTACAAATATTTTGTTGTAGTTTGTATCCCTTAATTTTGTTGGATAATAAAAAGGAAGAACCTGGAAATTTCTCTGGTGGACGTATCCCACACTGGGTGAACCACGTATATCTGTTTCTCTATTGTATTATGTATCTTCTGTGTTTTATTTCCGCATTTGTTTTATTTTATTGCTCTTTGATGCTGTTTTTTTTAACAACTGGTATTAGAGCGAAAGGTAAATCGTAGGAAAAGAGGGTTCCTGGTTCGAGTGGGAGCAATGGCAGAAAATGGAAAGTTTAGGGTAAAAAATTTAATGGCCAAAAATACCAATTATGGAAGATGCAGATGGAAGATTATTTATATCAGAAGTATTTATTCCTACCATTGGGTGGAATAGCAAAGAATTCGATAGCCATGAAGGACAAAGAATGGGAGGTTCTTGACAGAAAGGCACTAGGAACGATACAGTTAAGCCTGGAAGCATCGGTGGATTTCAATATTTCGAAAGAAAACACAACGAAGTAGTTTATGGATGCATTGGATAAACTGTATGAAAAATCATCATTGTCCAATAAGGTATTTCTAATGAAGAGATTATTTAATATGAATATGTCAGAAGGTGGGTCTATTGAAGATCATTTAAATGAATTTAATACAATTATTAATCAGCTAAGTTCTGTAAAAGTGGACTTTGATGATGAGGTCAGGTCTCTTCTAATATTGTGCTCATTGCTAGAAAGCAGGAATGGCTTGGTCATGGTTGTAAGTAACTCTATCTCTGGTTCAAACACTTTAAAATTTGATGATGTTGTTGGTGTTATCCTTAGCGAGGAAATGCGACGGAAAAGAACAGGTGAGACATTAGGTAATGCGTTAAACATGGAGAACATGGGAAGGAAAAAGGATCGAAGAAAGGGCTCAGGGAACCGTGGTAATTCTAGGAAGGCCAGATCCAAATCCAGTCTAGGAAATATAGAGTGTTGGAATTGTGGGAAGAAAGGACATATGAAGAAAGACTGCAGAGCTCCAAATAAACACAGAGATGGACAACAGGAGAAAAATCAGGAAGCAAATGCAATAGGTAATGTGTTACACTATGCTTTGATTCTTTTTGTAGATAATATTTTTTAGTCTTGGGTAGTAGATTCAGGGGATTCATTTCATGCCACGCCCCATAGGAAACATTTTCTAGATTATGTTCAAGGTGATTTTGGACAGGTTCATTTGGGTGATGATGCACCATGCAAAATTGTTGGAATCGGAAAGGTAAAAATAAAGAAAAGGAATGGAAACCAATGGTTGTTGAAAGAGGTAAGACATGTTCCAGATCTAAGGAAAAATATAATTTCAATAGGGAAGTTGGAAAGTGAAGGTTGTATATCCATATTTACATATAAGGTGTGGAAGGTCACCAAAGGATCATTAGTGATAGAAAAGGAGAGAAGGTAGGTACATTGTATTTATGTATTGGTAATACTGAATATTATATCTATTTAGCTTCTACAAGAGTGGATACAACACTATGGAATCATAGGCTTAGACACATGAGTTATGAGGGGATGTAGATACTTCAAAAAATAAATTTGTTTCCATATCTTAAAAAAATTGATTTCGATTTATGTGAGCATTGTGTTTATGGAAAACAAAAGAGAGTCATATTTCTCAGAGTCAAAAAAGAAAAGAAAAGTGAAAGGTTAGAGCTTGTGCATACAGATGTATGGGGACCAGCTCATGTATCATCTCTTGGTGGCTCTTGTTATTATGTTACTTTTATTGATGATGCAACTAGAAAAACTTGTGTTTATTGCATTCAACAAAACTCTAATGTTTTTTATACTTTTAAGAAGTGGAAAGATTTGGTTGAGAATGAGACAAGAAAAAAGGTTGAAGTGTCTCAGATCAGACAATAAAGGTGAATATTGCAGCAAGGAGTTTGATGATTACTATTCATACCATGGGATTCGTGGAGAGAAGATAGTTCCAGGAACACCACAAGAAAATGGTGTGTCAGAAAGGTTGAACAGGACAATCATGGAGCGTGCAAGGAGTATGAGATTGCATGTTGGGTTTCCCTTATAGTTTTGGGAAAATGTCGTAGATATTTTTTTTTTACTTAATAAACAGAGGACCTTCAATCTCTTTGGATGGTGGAATTCTAGAGGAGGCATGGACAGGTAAAAAGGTAAACTATTAGTTTTTGAAGACTTTCGATTATGAAGAATTTGTCCATATTGATAAAGAAAATAGAACAAAGCTTGAGGCAAAATCCAAGAAGTGTATCTTTATTGGATATGGTGTTAATGATTTTGGTTATCGCTTATGGGATTATGAAAATCACAAAATAATTAGGAGTAGGGATGTCATATTCAATGAGAAGGTCATGTACAAAGATCAGTTCCAAGGAAAGATACAAGAAAAAGAAAAACTAGAATTCACATTGCTTGATGAGATCATTGAAAAATAAATTCCAAAGGTACCACAAAATAAAAATGTACAACAACAGGAGAAGTAGGTACCTCAAACTCCTGCAAGTGTTGTTATAAGATCTACTAGGTTAAGTACAGGGATGATTTTAGGGGCTAAATTTCGCTCATGGGCTAATTTTCCATGGTTTTTCCAAAAAAGAGATTTGCTATTTTAAAAATGATTCGCCCAAATTCTATAGAATAAAATGATTTTACCTTAAAAATCGCCAAAACTTTATAAAAATATATAAAATCCTCAGAAATTTGAATATTTTTACAAAAATATCGCCAAACATTTATAGTTGGCATATGAAGGATTAGGAAGGTTCGCCAAGGTTTCTACATTTTAAAATAAATTTCCATCCTTAAAATCATCCCTGGTTAAGTAGACCCCTTGAACGATACTCTCCTTCATTGTATTATTTATTGTTGACTGATTTGGTGAACCAGAATGTTATGAAGAGGCAATGCAGGTAGACACTAAAAAGAAGTGGGAGCAAGGCATGAAAGAGGAAATGGATTCCTTGGTAAATAACCAGACTTGGGACTTGGTTTAGTTTCCTGGAAGAAAAAGAGAATTGAAGAATAAATTGTTTTACAAGTTGAAGGAAGAAGATGGAGGAAAAAAGTTGCACAAGGCTAGACTTGTTGTAAATGGGTTTGCACAAAAGAAAGGTATAGATTTTGATGAAATATTTTCTCTTGTTGTTAAAATGACTCCAATTAGGACTAATTTAAGTCTTGTGGTAGTAGAATATTTACATCTTGAACAGTTAGATGTAAAAACAACTTTTGTCCATGGGTATTTGGAGGAAGAGATTTATATGCAACAGTCATATGGGTATGAGGTCAAAGGGAAGGAAAATTTGGTATGTAGGTTGAAGAAGAGTTTGTATGGCCTAAAGAAATATCCAAGGCAGTGGTATTTGAAGTTTGACAGGTTTATGAAAAAATAAGTTTATAGTAGATGTCATTCTGATCACTGTGTTTATTTTAAAAATCCAAAAAATGGAAGCTATATTATCTTGCTATTGTATGTAGATGGCATGCTTGTTGCAAGGTCTAATATGCAGGATATAAATGTTCTCAAGAAGAAATTATCTAATTCATTTGCAATGAAGGACTTGGGTGCTGCAAAGAAAATCCTTGGTATGAGAATAACAAGAGACAGGAAACATCGCAAATTGACATTGTCTTAGGGTGAGTACATAGAGAAGGTGTTAGAGAGGTTTAGAATGCAGAATGAAAAACCAATTAGTACACCTTTGGCCAGCCATTTCAAATTAACTAAGGAAATGTGTCCCAAGACACAGGAGGAGATAAAATACATGTACAGGGTCCCTTATTCATCAACAGTTGGCAACTTGATGTATGTGATGGTTTGCACAAGACTAGATAATGCACATGCATTGGGAGTTGTGAGCAGGTATATGAACAATCCAGGTAAAGAACATTGGGAGGCATTAAAGTGTATTCTCAGGTATTTGAAAGGTACTTCTACTCATTCATTATGTTTTGGAGGTTCAGACATTGTTCTACAAGGATATGTTGATTCAGGTATGGCAGGTGATAAATATAGTATGAGGA
The DNA here is from genome assembly GCA_032191745.1 of Picea mariana. Classification (NCBI taxonomy): domain Eukaryota; kingdom Viridiplantae; phylum Streptophyta; class Pinopsida; order Pinales; family Pinaceae; genus Picea; species Picea mariana. The sequence goes on from JASDQU010375259.1 coordinate 55,929, forward strand.
GCACCACAGGGTATGATTTTACTGTAGGTGGAACAACAGTAAGTTGGATTTTGAAACTGCAAAAGGTTGTTGCACTTTCAACAACAGAGACATAGTATGTTGTTTCTACAGAGACTAGTAAAGAGATGATTTGGTTACAGAGGTTTATGGAGGAATTGGGAAAGAAGCAAGAGAATAGCAGGTTGTACTGTGACAGTGAGAGCTCCATTCATCTTGCAAAGAACTCAAACTTCCATTCCAAGACTAAGAATATATATATCAGATACCATTTCATACGATCCATCTTGGAAGATGGACATTTGAATTTGGAAAAGATACACACTAGCGATAATCTTGCAGACATGTTAACAAAGGGAGTGACCAGGGAGAAATTGATTTCCTGCTCAATTTCAGTTGGTCTTCAAGCATGAAGGTGAAGATGAGAAATTTTCCAGGTCCAAGGTGGAGTATAGTCCACCAGGTACAACAACAGTGGAGTTTTTGTGATCAGTCTCCAAGTGGGAGATTGTTGGTTGTGGAGACTGATTATCTTCCTATTTCATAGGTATTTTTTTCCATTCATGTTTATACCCCATGAAGACTCTACACCCTGGAATACTTTACACTCCTCCACGTGGGGGAGTTGTAGGGGGTTATTTCCCCCCTACGGGGTTCAGGGGGCTCATCTCCATGGCTGGGGGGTTCGGGGGAAAGCTGGCCCCCGATGAGGGTTCGAGGGACAACATTACCCAATGGTGGTTTCGGGGCGAAGCCCTCGAAGGAAAAATTTCCTTGTAAATGTATATTTTAATTTCATAGTAAATCTGGACCATTCATTATAAGGTCGTAGATCTAACGGTATAAGTTATGTTAGGTTTTTTTTTTCCTTCTAAGGAAACCCTGTTTTATGAGGGAATTGTATTTTGGTTGTGTATCATTGCGAATATTGTATTCTGAGAGAGGAGATTGTGAGAGAAAGAAGAGGAAGTTACAACAGATGTGTTGTAGGTTGTATCCCTTCATTTTGTTGGATAGTAAAAAGGAAGGACCTAGAAATTTCTATGGTGAATGTATCCCACACTGGGTGAACCACATACATCTGTGTCTTTATTGTATTGTGTATATTTTATGTTTTATTTTCGCATTTTTTTTTTGTATTGCTCCACGATCCTGTTTTTTCTAACACTACCACCCTCCCAAGGTGAGAATGATCATTCCATTACTCTCATACCAAGTATCCTCCCACCCAATGTATTCCCTTATCGCCATCCATTTTCCCAAAAAAATGAAACAAAAAAGATAATTCAAGAATCGCTAGCTATTGGTGTCATTTTTCGTAGTACTAGTCCTTATTTGTCATCAATTGTGATGGTCCTCAAGAAAGAAAGCACTTGGGACATGTGTCCTAACTTTCAATATCTCAAAAAAATAACAATCAATGATAAGTTCCTCATTCCCATCATTGATTACCTTTTGGATGAGCTCAAGGCACTCAATTCTTAACCAAACTTTATCTGCACTCAAGCTATCACCAAATTCACATGAAGGAGGACGATATTCCCAAAACCATTTTTTACACTCATGAAGGCCACTATGAGTTCTTGGTGATGCCTTTTGACCTTTGCAATGTACCTTCTACCTTCCAAAGTCTCATGTACAACATCTTTCAACCCCTTATATGTCATTTTTTCCTCTCCTTTTTGGATGGCATCTTGATTTACAGTAAAACTTGACATTCCCATTTCACCCATGTGGATTAGGTATTGCAAATAATTTTCAATCATTTCTCTTTCTCAAGAGGTCCAAATGTGGCTTTGGTGTCTATAAAGTGGAATATTTGGTCCATATTGTTAGTCATGATGATGTATGAGAACAAATCATTTAAATCAACAGTGTTATCTCAACTCCATGCCTCTCCAACAACAAGCCATTAAGGCTCTCATAAATAATTTGAAAGAATCAAACTCTCATTTTTGGGGAAAGCGTAAAGAAGGATGTATACACCTTTGTGGGAAAATGTGACTTTTTCCAATGACACAAGGGAGAAACATTGAAATCTCCAAGTGAACTACAACCTTTACCCATTACTTCAGTTGTATGGACTAACATTTATATGTAATTTATTATAGGGTTACCCAAATCTGGAATAAATCATCATTATGGTTGTGGTTGATTTCATTTCCAAATATGCTCTTTTTTTTCTCTACAACACCCCTTTAAAGCCTCCACAGTTTCTCATGTATTCATGGATAATATCGTTAAACTCCATGTTATGCCGCAATCTATTATGATAGACTGTGACCCCATTTTCACTAGAAATTTATGGAAAGAGTTGTTTTATCTCCATTGAACTCAATTGAATATTATCACTGCCTATCACTCCCACACTTATGGTCAGACTAAAGTTTTCAACAATTTATTGGAAACATATTTGAGGTGATTTAATTCAAAACAAAAAATCCCAATAGGTTCAATGGTTACCTCTAGCATAATGGTGGTACAATATAACTTATCACGGTGCCACTCAAATGAATCCCTTTAAGGTTGTCTATGGCCCAAATCCTCCATTAGTACTATCTTAATTACCCATAGTCTCTAAGGTGCAAGAGGTAGAAAAAACCCTCACATCTTGGCCCCACATTCTCTACACTCTCAAGGATAATCAAGTAATGGTTGAGAATAGCAAGAAGCAATAGGATGATTAACATCATGGAGAAACATCATTTAAAGAAGGGGGTCAAGTGTTCATGTGTATACATCCTTATAAGTAGAACTCCATCAAAGACAACCACCACTAGAATCTTGATCCAAGTTTTATGGTCCCTCTAAGGTCCTCAAATGTATTGGTCTAGTGGATTGCAAATTGGAGCTTCCGAGCCACTCTAAAATCCATCTAGTCTTTCATGATTGTTTCTTGAAGAAAGTGGTCATATTTAATTGTTGTATTCAAAATATCATTTTAGAACTAGATGAAGAAGGTTTTGTTTTGTTACATCTCAAGGTCATCCTTGAAAAAATAGAGCGTTGTCTATTCTAATGCACTACCCAAGAGATCTTGATACAGTGAAAGGATAAACCATCTAATAATTCCACATGGGAACCAACAAAGATCCTTTAGTGATTCCCTCGTCTCCATCCTTGAGGAAAATGTTTTTTTTAGGGGGGTGGGCATGTTAGGTTCCTACCCTAACCCCCTAAGTATATATATAGGTTTCTATATATGGATTCCATCTCTAGTGAATAAGGCCCATCTACTAGTGTCAAAGCAATAATTGTAAGAAAGCTTGCTAGAAGGTTCTAACTACTAAAAATTTCCTTCTCTAGAATATTCCACTGAGATACATAGAACTATATAAAGAAGTTGAAGCAATGTAAGGATATTCCTTGTGAAGTATATTGAAATCGGAGATTTTGTCATTGTGACAATAAACCTGGGTCAGTTCTATTATTTTTTCTTTGAATCTTCCAAATTACTAATAAAGAACCCCACATATATTGATTAGTTTTCCATGTATATTTCCTAACAAAGTACACCACCAACAAAACAACCTAACAAAACATCCTAAATAGATAAAATTAAAAGGTTGGCCTATGTAGGGTGTATTCAAGATTCTCGTTTTCTAGTTTCCCTCCTCTAAATGTGTGTCCATTATTTTATTGCACTGTAGGGAGAAGGTCCAGTGCTATGACTTTTAATTTCAAATTTAGAATGTGATGACACCCCATACTTTCCTCATTTGATCTAGAAGAAATAGAAGTCTAAAGAGTAGGGGAATCCACAGATGGGGTGACAAGTGGACAACATGCACATTAATAAGTTAAATTCTCATGTCGCCACCCCCTCCTCACTACCTCACAGGATGAGCGACATTCAATGTTCATACGAGCTTGTGTGACAACATACAAGTTCTAGTTTAATGGTGTTCTACACACAGCAGCGATGGGAGGTTGGGATGGGTACGAGCCACACGAGCCCTACCCACTCAACTCCTCTGGTGACTCACCATTTACAACGGGTAACCAATGGTCTTCGTCATTTCTTTTTGGAACATTTTTTGGCTACAGTCGCTCGGTCTCGTCCAACCTTCTTACTCCCATGTTCTTATGTTTTTATCTTGTTAGAAATCCTGGTTACTGCTGGCCCTTGACCAAGTTTTGGGAGCACTTGGTCATATTTGACCATTTTTGGGACTTCGACAGCCTGTCAAAGATGGAGCACCGGACGAAGCGGAGATTGCAGAATCTCGGCCCACTTTTGGGTCCCTTCTTGGGTTTTGGGAATATGTAATGGGAAAGGGATGTTGGCCCATGGGTTTACCCATGCTTAGGCCCATTTTGTATGTATAAATAGAAGGATAGGAAAATGTAAGAGGAGATTAATAGAGAAGAATATTGTATTTGTGTGATATGGGCTAAGTTCCAAGAGGGAATCTGTGTGATCAAGAGTTTTGTGCATTCTATATATACTTGCAGAGCTTAGTGCAAGTCCCCATGTGAAGGTATAGACAGATTTGTGCTAAAGGCAAGGAAGAAGGATTTAGAGAGCTGCGTAGAGCTTTTGTCTTGTGCGAAGTAAGGGTTTCTAAGGCTCTGTTCTTGTAACCAATTGGCCAACGATAATAAAGAAGAAGATTTGGTGGACGTAGCCCCAAGGTGGGGGTGAACCACGTAAACCTTGTGTTGTTCGCTTTGTGCTTTGTTCTGATGCATTGATGTGATTATTTGCTAAGTGATTTGAGATGAGTAGATAGATCTGTTATATATGCTTATTCTTAGTGCTTATGATGTGTAGAATGTTAGGTATGATTCACATGTATATGCTAAGTGCTTGACCTTTTAGACCTGAATACTCTATGGATGATAAGTGATCAAACAATCTAGTTCATTGTGAATGTTGTGAATCTCTGTTGTATATTCTAATTAGTTATTGATTGCATATTAAAGATCCAGGAGTGTTGAGTGTTATATTAAGTAAGGAATCACATATCTGTGTCCCAGCTAAGGTTGCAGACACTTGAGTCCTACAACCACCCCTACCTCTACCTCAGGTGAGAATTCATCTGCTTCGTAGGTGTTGCCAAAAGGGTCGGTAGTTAGGGTTTTGTTGGTGCATTGTTGTAGCATTGAACCCTGGGTATGCCCCTATGCCAACAAATGGTTCTGTTGCCAGAACTGAAACTATGATTGTTGGAAAAGGTTAACCTGAAAGTCTTATGCGACGATCTATGCCCTAGTGCACAGTATTCTAACGGATCTGAAAGAAAGAGGCCCGATCTGAAAGAAAGAGGCCCAACTTGAAGGAAAAGAGGTTGGATCTGAAGAAAAGGAACGAGATCTGAATGCTTTGTGCTACGAGAAAGGTAAAAGTGGGAATTCTTGACTAAAAGAGGTAAGATCTGTAAGCTCTGCGCTCTGATAAAGGTAAGAATAGTTAAGATTTTTAGATCTGGAGGCTTGGTGCTCTGTATAAGTAATATAAGTGAAAATGTTTGTTTCTAAGATATGGATCTAGGTATGTTTAATAGAGTTTATCCTAGTTTGAAAATTGAGGCACCGATAGATGAAAGAAGGCTTGATATGAGTAGATCTGATAAGAATAGTGATAGATATGTTATACCTATGCATAGAAAAAAAGTTTGGACTAACAAATGGATGCAAGATCCTAGAAAGCAGATTAGCTACCATGATCCTAGTGTGCAGTACAGAAGAAGTTGGGGATCATTTAAAAGACAGAGAGGAGTGACCCTCTGTTATAGTTACAGAAGACCTGGACATATTGCTAAGGAATTCCCTGGCCGAGGATCTAGTTGTCTTTGTTGCAAAGCTATGGACCATGAGGTATTGGATTTCCCTAGAATGATCGCTAGGATGGAAGAAATGAATATGAATTAGGAAAACTCTAAGGAAGATCCAAAAGAGGTAGAACCCCAGCAAGAATCAGAGAATGTATTGATACAAATGAAAGAGACCCTGAATGACCACCGAGATGTTAGAATATCATAGATTTTCAAAGAAAAAGAATGCATTGAAGCAAGAATAGGAGACTTCGACATTGACTCTGTCCTTGATGAAGAGACACAAGTGAACATTATGCCAGAAAGAAATTGGGAAGCTATAGGGAAGCCTACTATGATCCCTTCATTAGGAAGAATATGATTATTCAGAGGAAAACTGATAATGTTATGTGGAAAGATCGCTTAGATACCTATGACAGTCAATGGAACTTCAACAAAGGAAGATTTTGAGATTATTAAATTCGTTGAAGACAGTGCCCCGTTTACCATGTTACTAGGAAAATCTTGGATTGATAGAGATCAATCTAGAAAGAAGGAAGAAGAAGAAGTCTTAGAACAGAAGAGACAAGAGTTAAAATATTTCATGACCCGAAAGATTGCACAGTTTATTGAATAACAAGAGAACAGATCGAAGCTACTTGACACTAGAAGCCCAGATATTGAAGCTACAGGAACATCGGAAGACATATAGAAGTGATACACCTGAATCCTAAGAGAGGATCTCTGCAGCACGAAGTGACTATGCCCAAGGAAAATAAGAATCAGAATGGGAAAAGAACCACCGAGACAAAGCTCATGGGGAAAAAGGCTAGGAAGCTAGGTAAGAAGAAGGTCAAGATTGAAAAGTTACAGCAGGTTCCAGAGGGTACCTTGCAAAAAGAAACTTTGCAGAATTGGAGCTTCGTCGGGATATCAGAATAGCGACATATGCCACTTCACTATGGAGAAGCAATATAGGCATTGGAAGCTGATATATCCACTCGACTGCCGCTCTAAATGGCCGGAAAAGAATTTATGGTTCACCATCAGACCGTTGGACCATGCCATAATGGACAGAAGAAGAGTTAATAAGGATCATAACCGTTGCAAGTAAATTGTTTCCAACATTGCCTATTTATCTCGTCGCGCCACAAACAAAGAACACTTTTGCCAACTGAGAATTTGAAACCCGTAGATTAGCAATTGTATACATTGCTCATTTTTCTCTTGTTGTTCACTCTAGTGTAGTGTCTAAGATCGTCGTGAACCCAATTATTTTATCCTGAGCACGTTTGTCTGATGAGCTTACCACTACCGAAGAATCCGTAACAGAAGTTCTCCTTGAGATAAGGACTGAGAGAGTCATGTCGAAGTGAGGGTTATCCACAGGATTATAGGCATCATCCACGAGAGGACTGGCAGCCTCTCCATCCACTTCTCACGTCGGTCCATCCCGACCAGCCGATGAGAAACGTACTAAGCACAGAGATGACCTCACTAATGCCAAGTTGATTTCGAGCTTTCTACCTGCCTATCTACCCCCTTGGAGTGGCGCCATCAACCATGAAAGTGTACCCCAAGAGTTTGAATATGTCATGATCACTGTGTACCTTTCGAAAGGGGTGCACGCAGTTCACGCCGACTAGGATAAGCTCACAACACTGAAATTTAGTGACTTCAACCTTGGAGACCGAAAATCTTACAGCATGCTTGCCCCGCATAAGTACTTGACCAGGACCAAAGGAAAGAATTTAAAGATTATCCCGCAACCATGGACCCAGAACCTCGTGCAGTCCACACTGCTTAATGTGATGAAGATCCCGCACTTCGACCAACACCAGGAAGTAAACGCATGCGTGAAATTGTTGTTATCCTGCTACCACGGAGGTTACTTATGGTTGAACCATCGCATCACTGTGGATATGGCCTTGATCAATCGGATCACAGGGCTGAGAATGCAGGGCCCTAACCCATAGAATTTTTACCCTGGAAAGACCTCAGATCGAGCATTATCCCAGCGAATCAAAGAGACTTATGGAGATGTAGAGAAGGGTACGTGAGGTTACAAGGTAGCCTCTTTCCAGAGCGGTGCAGTGCACCTCGCATGTCAACTAATTACAGGCAAGCTAGTTCGCAAGAACCAGCCCACCCAAGTAATTGGGTTTGTTGTTGACCTCATCGGGAAGTGCGCAAAAGGTTACAGATGAATTAGGATCAGTACCTCGTGAACCAGCTAGATCTTGATTGCAGAGGAGCGTAGGACCAAGGATATGAGCTCCACTTCATCTAGCTTCTCATATTTATAGCTTTCATCGCATGGGAGATGTCGAAAGGTGCGACCTTCCCGGACATCGAGCATAAGAAGCAGTTACAATCCTATTATAATTTAATAGAAGAAGACTTGGAATAAATCACCAAGGAGTGGTCGGCCGACCTCCTCATCTCAGCAGACCCCACGGAGATTTCTGATATAGACAGTCCAGAACTTGTGCATGATACCCCTGGACCAAGCAAGACCAAGAAAGATGAAGAAGTTCAAGATATCAACAGTACTTCTGCGAAGACCACTTCAATCTCATTTGAGCAGGGAGGTGATGGTGGAGAGCCAAGTAACATAGAAGTCGAGAAAAATAAAGGCAAAGTTACACTGCCTAGAGAGGAAGAGGATCCCTCCAAGAAAAGGAAGGTTACCCCACCAAATCCTTTGTCTAGGAAGAAAGGTGGCGCAACTCGAAGAAGTAATTCAACAGCTTCAGTAGTGCATCGCAGATCTGGAACTTCGTACCGTGCTTGAGACTCCTCAAGAAATCAGAGACCTAAGGGAAGCAACTGCTCACAGTGCAGTTGGCAGAATGAAATCCCTTGCCTTGGACTACAAGCATATGATCTCTAGGAGCGCTCAGACATATGAAAACCTTACAGAAAATTCATAGTTACAAGTGTTGGAGTCGCAGCTCCAGGAAGCAAAGAAGCACGCAGATACGCTACAGGAGCAGCTAAAGGCCTTAACACCAGTTGAAAGAATGAAGAGGTTTTCAGAGCAGCGCATGGCCCAGCAACATATCCACACGATCTAGACCAAAGTGATGGAAGTCTCTCAATGAATTCAACCATGCAAGAGAAAGCATGCCAATTGTTCACTGAATTTGAAAGACAAGGAGCCGAGCTAGAAAAGGTCATCATCACAGTAGAACAATGCCTTGAAGGGCCAATCAATGACGCACTCATCCAAGAGTTCACTGAGAAAGAGGTCGTAGCATTGCAGCAGGTCAAAGCAGATCGAGCAAAGCTCGAGGCGTTCAAGGCAAAATTTCTCAGACCAGAGTGACTCGGGACAAGTCACATGTGAGTGTTGGGGGCATGTTGGCCCTTGACCAATTTTTGGGAGCACTTGGTCATATTTGACCGTTTTTGGGACTTCGACAGCCTGTTGAAGATGGAGCGCTGGACGAAGCAGATATTGCAGGATATTGACCCACTTTTGGGTCCCTTTTTGGGTTTTGGGAATATGTAATGGGAAACGGATGTCGACCCATGGGTTTACCCACGCCTAGGCCCATTTTGTATGTATAAATAGAAGGATAGGAAAATGTAAGAGGAGAGTAATAGAGAAGAATATTGTATCTGTGTAAAATGGGCTAAGTGCCAAGAGGGAATCTATGTGATCAAGAGTTTTGTGCATTCTGTATAGACTTGCAGAGCTTAGTGCAAGTCCATGTGTGAAGTTATAGAAGGCTTTGTGCTGAAAGGAAAGGAAGAAGGATCTAGCGAGTTGCGCAGATCTTCTGTCATGTGAGAAGTAAGGGTTTCTAAGGCTTTGTTCTTGTAACTGATTGGCCGACAATAATAATGAAGAAGAGTTGGTGGATGTAGCCCCGGGGTGGGGGTGAACCATGTAAACCCTGTATTGTCCGCTTTGTGCCTTGTTCTGATGCATTGATGTGATTATTTGCTAAGTGCTTTGAGATGAGTATATAGATATGCTATATATGCTTATGCTTAGTGCTTATGATGTGTAGAATGTTAGGCATGATTCACATGTATATGCTAAGTGCTTGACCTGTTAGACCTAAATACTCTATGGATGATAAGTGATCAAACAATCTAGTTCATTGTGAATGCTGTGAGGCTCTGTTGTATCTGCGAAGTGGTTATTGATTGCATATTAAAGATATAGCAGTGCTGAGTGTTATATTAAGTAAGGAATCATAGATCCGTGTTCCAGCTAAGGTTGCAGACACTTGATTCCTACAACCACCCCTACCTCTACCTCGGGTGAGACTTCATCTTCTTCGCAGGTGTTGCCGAAAGGGCCGGTAGTTAGGGTTTTGTTGGTGCGATGTTGTAGCATTGAACCCTGGGTCTACCCCTGTTCCAATAGTTACTCACATAGTCATGCCCCGAGAAAGAGGCAAGCCCATGAGAGGGCCTTCTTATTATATCTTTATCGCCAGGAAACGAAGGCTATGCCTCTCTTCCCCACCTCCCCCAACTTCTCTGATCCGTCTTAGAAATTCCTCTATGACACCGCCTCCCTCCTCAGCCCAAAAAAGGATGGGGTTATATCCTCCCATGGTTATCGTAGAAGAAGAAATACATGTAATCCCAATTCAAATTCCACTAGCTTCCCTCTTGTATATTTTCCCTGACCCTCAAGACCTGCATACCATTCTTGGTCGGTCCACCCCTAGAGATGGAACTAATTTTTATTTGGATACCTACATAATTGAAGAGGAATTCCCACTGCAAATGCGCCATGAGGATGTTTTCCCTTTTGAAGGTCAACCTCCTCTCACCACTGCTCGAGAATAGGAACGGATTTATACCTACAACCTCTCTTCGGATCACTTGGACCTCATTTTTTATATGCGTCGGGATATGGAAGAGCAGCTTCATCGGCATAGCATTCTCAGCAGCCGCTTGGACTTTTTGTTTGACGCTCTCTCAAGCACACCAGAAAAAAGAAGATGCCCGACCTGTGCACAACCATTCATCTAATGCATTTCTTTTTTCTATTACTATGCATTTCGATTGTCAAAACCACTATAGAATTTTGGTTTCTTTTGTTCATGGATGCATGTAACATTCATATTTTCCAGACATCAAGACTCTCGTCCACTTGTTTTGGTTTCCATCTATTTGGCAGAACAGGTGGCATTTTTTTGTTCTTTTCCAGACATGTGTACTGTTGTAATGGAATTCTAAGGTAATATAATTTTTTTCTACTTAAGAAAAAAAGAAAGAGTAGGGGAACAAAGAATTTTCAAAGGGAGGTTAAGAAAACTAGAAACGCAAGTCACCAAAGAAACAACAAATTTCAAGAAAGGTCCAATTCTAAATACTTTAATCTTTGAACCTACTCAAATATCCTAAACTCATGCTCTAGGTCCTACATTTTCCTTAGTTGATAAGAAATATTAATAGCATGCCTTTATCACTCATGAATTTCCACAAATAGATTTTCCTCCCATGGATATTGCCAACATTTCCATTGGAGATCCAAGGATACCATATATTGATGAGATTTTTCCATTCCCTATTCATAATGTTTTACATTTATGCTAACTTCCACCAGTTCACACATCACACACCAATTCTTCCTACATTGAACCATTCTTCCTATGATGAATTATGGCAACTAGAACGTGGTCTTAGAGTTGAACCACATAAATAAGAGGTGTGAGGAAAGGAGAATACTACTCTCCCCAACCTACGCTAAAATCCAAATAAAACCACATGTGAAGTAGAATTGGATCAACATCGTTACATTAATTAAAGGCGCCAAGAATTGCTAGCAATGAGGAGTGCAACATATTAATGGCCATAAATCATAGTCCTTAGGAACCCATTAGACTTGACACTTGTGTGCAATATTCATTGTGGTTTTGATGTTGATTACTAGATGAGATAGGCAAGGGATATTAGGAATAAAGCATTGTAATAAGAACCTTGTAATGATGGAGTCACCTACTATAGTTATGTGATGTAGTACACCTTTCTCTTTGGGTAAATGCATGCCTTGAAAGGTTGCCAATGTTTCAACTTCCTTATTGGAGGTCGTTCCTAAACCCTAAGAAAAGTATATTTATGTATTTCCTCAGTGATCGATTATGATCCCCCAACACCTGTCACCTCTTAACAATATGCACTATCCATTTTAACTAAATCTTTAAATCTAACTTGCATTTCATTTTTTTTTCCAATTTAATGACAAGTTTATACATAAGCACTATCATAACCAAGTTTAAAAGGAATTTGTGGACAAGACTTAAAACACCTTTGGCACAAAAGAATTGTAAAATGTGCGATACTAAGTAGAAGATGAAAGCAATTTGTTTCCAATGCTACTGCTACAAAGATATTAAATCTAATTTTCAAAACCCATATCTTGTTAACTCATCAAAGAGAACTTCAAAATTTCATCTTTGAAAGTGGAAAAACCTATCATAATAGATGTTATTAGCTAAACTCATCACCCCCATTCAAGGAAAATCATTTGTGGTTCATAATGGGGCATATTTTCACTCATACCAAATGATTCTAGGTCTTATCCAATCATCATAAATAATTTGATCTTACTTGGAACACAACCCCTCCCCACAACAGACACAAATATATAGATCTATATCTTAATTAATATTTATTATATTTTTTAAAAAGATTGGGTTTTTTTATATTATGGATTTTTTTTTTCTATTTTAATTTATAAAGTCGGACATTTACCTCACATATTTCATCCCTACTAAATTATATAATACACACACATAAAGTAAATTTCATATTTATAAAAATAAGTAAAAACTAAAAAATATTATTTAAAACTTTGTTAGTAAAAATGCACAATAAATAAATAAAATTAAATGTATTTTAGAAACTAAACTCTGGTGAATTGAGATCAAGATACTCTGTTATGGTGGGATAGGTGTGGTATGTCTATAGAGTGTTTGGGTTGGAGGTAAGGTTGAGAGTTTTTTAACTTATTGTTATGCTGCCAAAATTTCTTTGAAACCTTTATGCTATTGAATACTTCACTTGAGAGCATGGAAACTCTCTAATGTATTGTAACCATTTGTTAGTTTCTTAATAATGCATTGATCATGCTTTGGAATATGAGGTGTTTATATCGAAAGGATTTTACCCAAAAAATAATTATTTAATGGTTGTGTGTATGTGTATTGTTTATTAGTGCAATGTGTTTTGTTTATTTTTATGTACATTCTTCTCTCATTAATTAGTGTAGGAAGTGTATTCCACACCTTTGCTTCCTTTCATGTTAAAATAATTGAAACTAGACTTTACTAAATTGAAATTAAAATACTTTCTAAAAATGATATATCATAGTTTAATATTGTTGAAATTTTTCTAGTTGATAAGAAAAATTATAATTAATTTACTCTTTTAAAAATCATCAATTCATAATACATTAAGTATGGTATCTTATTGTTTCCCTTTGATCAAAACCTTTCAATTATGCAAAAAAAATTAACGACTGCGACTCTAATATAGGGTTTCAACTTCATCTTTGATCGTGATCATGGCCCCCTCTGAGGAGGGGCAGACCCCAGACTCGTCTCCTCCTCCAGACTTTTTGGCCTTCCAATCTCTGATTTCCTCCTATGCAAAATTTGTTAATCCTGTCGCTTCAAGATTTGTAAAACAAATGGAAAAAATTCCAAAAGTGGTTGTTCATCCCTCTTCAGCTTGACCCTTAACGCTTAGACTGGAAAAAAATAGGCTAATAGGGCCGTTTATTGGTCTATGTCCCTCTCCCAAAGCCATGAACCATTGGATAGATATGAATTGGAGAAAAATGATTCAGGGACAAATGAATGCGGATTTTTGTGGTAAGGGTTTCTTTGCTTTCATTTTTTTTTTTTTAAATAAGATAGGGATTTAATCCTTCGCAATGGTTTGTATTTCATGGGATTAAGAGGAATGTACCTCACCAAATGGAATCCAAATTTAATCCCAGAAAACAACATTCCATCAATAGTCCATGTCTTGGTTAGACTCCCCTTCCTTCATTTGCATTGTTGGAATAATGAAACCTTAAAAAACATTGGAAACTTGCTCAAAAAATATATCGATCGTGTTGAACTACGAGAAGGGCTCCAATCATGTGCTACACTTTTTGTAGAAGTGGATCTAGAAAAAGGATTACCAGAGGCAATTCAACGAACCTTGGATAAATTGTCTTATATACAACAGGTCGATTATGAACAAATCCCATTCAAATGCAAAGCATTCCATGAATACGGGAACTTTGAGAAAAAATTTCCACAAGCCAAATAATCCTAGTCACAAGATCTGAATCAGGATCAATGGAAACAACTAAAAAAAGAAAAATAATAATGGGAAGGCTACATCATTGAATCCCCCACAAGGACGGGGAAAAAAATCCTCGACACCTCAAGATCACCCCCCAACTCCCCTCAGAAAGGAGAATCCAGCCATAATCGATTTGTTGGGTTCCCAACTCTAAGTGAAAATATTGAAGATCAGAGGGACTGTCAGGAAGGAAATCAAAAAAAGAAACAAGAAGAAATAGAAAAAGAAAATAGAAAAGGAAAAGAGAAATAAATTTTGATCTCAAGCGAGGATGACATAGTAAAATTAATATCGTACCCCCTTCCAGAGATTCCAATTCTACATGAGGAATACCATCAAGAAAACTCTGAGAGCAGTTCAGAATTAGAAGTCATCCAACCAGCCACAACTGAAAAATCAAGAAGAAAATCCTACATAAACAAAAGGGAATCGACAGTAGATCGGGAGAAGGAATTAGGAATCCAAAAAACTTTAGAGGAAGAATTAAGGAAAGAGAGAAAATCAGGTAAAAACAATGTAACCCAACACAAGGGAACAACCTCTCGGCCCTCTAAAGAGGGAGCACCAAAAAACTTTGGCAAATGATGAAAGTTGTCTCCTGAAATTGTAGAGGTCTAGGGAGCAGGGAAAAAAAAGAAGTAAGAAATCTCATTAGAGTAATTCTTTTACTCCAGGAGACAAAAATGAGGGAACAAGAAACCCTCCAAGAAATGAAAAAAAAACTAGAAAAAAGGAGAAGAAAAAGAAATTAGTTCAAGGGGTGCTTCAGGAGGGCTATGTACACTGTGGAACATAGAAGAATCCACCCTAGAGGATCATCTGCAGACTCAATTCTCAATGATGGCTTCTCTCTCTAGGAAATCCATAGGTAAGATATTCACAATTATTGATGTTTATATGCCAAATAATTATTTGGAAAAATAGGAATGTTGGGGATCCCTCCTAGATTTAGAAAATGGAAATCTCCCCAAAATCTTATAATTGCAGGATATTTTAACACTACAAGAGGCCTAAAATAAAAACGAGGAGGATCCATTGTGAGAAATCAATATAGGGAAAAAATGGACGATCTTATCTCAGATCTAGATCTCTTCAATGTCCCCCCTTCCAAAAGCCAATTTACTTGGAATAATAGAAGAGAAGCTCCAGGCCATATTGTTTCTAGGCTTGACCACTTTCTAATCAATATTTGTTTCTTTCACTCCCAGAATCACCCTCCGCAATGATCCTTCCATGGGTGGGATCGGATCATCGACCTATCTCGCTGGTTTTTGAAATTCAGAAGAATTGGGGGGCCATTCCATTCATATTTAATCCCCTTTGGATGGACCGGTTAGAGTGTAACCCCATTGTCTCGCGAATCTGGAACCAATAGATCACTGGATCCCCTGTATTCATTTGGGAGCAAAAATTGAATCTTATTAAAGAGACCCTCAAATCTTGGGGAAAACTCTCCTCGAGGCCACACCAACTCAAGTTCATGGAAAAAAAGCTACAACTAGAAAAAATTCAAGGGGAAATTGAGACAAAAGAAGTTCAACAAATCCAAATAATGTCCGAACAAAAGGTGCACAAAGAGTACATTCAATCCTTAAAAGAAGAAGAAATCACTTGGAGATTAAAATCTAGAAGATTATGGTTGCAAGTTGGAGACCAAAATACTCCCTTCTTCCATAGGAAAACAAAGGCAAGACAATGGACAAATCAAATTTCAGAAATAAAAAATCAGAGGGGCGATATCATAAAATAATTTGACCAAATAAAAGACGCAAGCCACAAGCAATTTCTCTAAGTTGTACACCTCATAAAGAAATTTAGATTACAATATAAGTAATTTGGTCCTCATTCACATCCCAATTAAAATATGAAGAAGACAATCTCAATCTTAATCAACAAATTGAATAAGAGGAAATCCTAAAAGAAATCAATCAATTCCATCTGGACAAATCCCTAGGCCCAGATGGATTTACTCTTCACTTCTATAAGAGATGATGGTCCATAATGAAACTTGACTTTATCAGAATGATCATATATGTTCACAATTCAAAAAGAATGGGAGGCTCCACCAACTCCTCTTTTTAGCACTAATCCTAAAAGAAAACGGAGCGACCTCTCTTGACAGATTCAGACCTATCTCTCTATGTAATATCTCTTATAAAATTATGGCTAAAATTATTGCTAATTGGATGAATCCTCTTCTCAGATATTTAATTCTCCCCAATCAAGGAGGTTTTGTGGCAGGCAGGTAAATTTGGGACAACTTTATCCTGGTGCAAGAGGCAATCCATTCAAGCAACTCCCGAGGAGAATCAGGGATGGCAATTAAATTGGATATGGAAAATGCTTTTGATAGAGTAGACCATGAATTTCTTAACAAAGTGATGCAGAGGTTTGGATTCAACTAAGAGTTACTTTCTTAGATTGGGTCCTACATTTCTAACCCTTGGATATCTACTCTCATAAATGACAGACCAACCTCATTTTTAAGGCCTCCATAGGATTAAGGTATGGGTTCCCTCTTTCGTCCCCCTTATATGTTCTCATGGCATAATCCCTTAATAGAAGACTAGAATGGGAATGTGCAAATAGAACAATCCCTGGTCTCAAAATAGCTCAAGGGGTTAAGAGAATCAATCACTCCCAATTCGTTGATGATACGATCTTATTAAGTGGAGCCTCTAAGGTAGAGAATAAAGCAGGTACTGGACAATTTCCTCTCAACTTCTAGAGGTTTACTAAATAAGGTCAAAATCCAAATCTATGTGTGGAATGTCTTTGCTCACAATATTATAGGTATTGTTCAAATCCTTGGTTTTTCTATCTCAAATGAATGGAAAACCTTTAAGTACCTTGGCCTCCCTATGTGCTTAAAATCTTTTCCAGGAGAATATTGGCAAATAATTCTTCAGAAAATCAGAGAAAAGATGGATTCTTGGGGGACAAGGTGGCTCAATCCATCTGGTCATGTGGCTCTAATTAAATCAGTTATGTCCTCCATGTCCCTCTTCCAATTCTCTTCCCTCTTGGATCCAAAGGGCACAATGAAATATATGTCCCAACTCATTCAAAAATTTCTTTAGCAAGGAGGAAAGTCCAATGCCAAAAAATTCCACTTAGTAAACTGGAGCATAGTCTCCTCTCCTAAAGTCAATGGTGGGTTGTGAATGGGGGATCTTGAAGTGGTTAACATATTTATGGGTGCCAAGTTACTATGGATATTAATAACATGCCAAAAGTGTTGGGTATGTGTTATATTCTTTGCATGTGTGTGTGTGGGCACGTCAGATATGACAACTGCGTCTGACGATCCCTCGTAGTAGTGCTTTGTTTGTGCCATGTGTTCTGGGCGCTTTCCTAGGGGGGTCCCAAGGTGGGGTAGGTATGCTCCCCCCTGGTTACGTGAAGCGTTCGGCACCAGTCGTAGTGCCCCGAAATTTTTTTTTGGGTGGTTTTTGCTATTTTTCGCGATTTACTAAAAATAATCATGGTTTTAGGGATTAGGGTTTTGGTATCTATGGAATACCTAAAAACATTGTATATATTGTATAGTGAATGGTGAAATTACATATAATGAATATAAGAAAGGTTTTCTCGATTGAGGGTTTCTGGTATATATCTCTCTGTACTATGTGAATGAGCCATTGATTAAATTTTGTTTTTCTTAAGAATCTATATGCATTGAATTACTTCACGGGTTTAAAACTTACATGTGGTATCAGAGCTCATTTTTGGCTTCAAAGGGACACCTTTGTTGTTGAGGGTTTGGCTCGGTCTTGATAGATCAAGTTTATCTTGGGTCTGTGATAAACCTGGGTTTAGTGGGAGATTTTGTAGTGGAGATTCGAGTATAGAAAGAGGAATGGTGAACTCATCTAGAATCGAGATAGAGAAGTTCAACGGTAAAAAATTTGAGCTATGGAACCTCAAGATGGAGGACTTTCTTGTAGATAAAGAACAATGGATCGTTGTGGATCCTGGTACACAACCTACTTTTACACCATCTACTAGCACATAGGCTACTGGTACACAACCTACTAGTACACCAGCTACTGGTATGTCAAAGGAAGATTGGGAGAAATTGGACAGAAGAGCAAGGAGTACTATTCAACTCTGCCTAGTAGATTTGGTTTTGTTGAATGTCTCGGGAGAATCTACAGCCAAGGAACTATGGGATAAGTTGGGGAATTTGTACCAATCAAAGTCCCTAGTAAACAAGTTGTTTCTTCGAAATAAGTTGTATCATATTAGGATGGAAGATGGAGATTCTGTGACAGAACATCGAAATGCATTTAATACTCTGGTAATTCAACTTGTCTCTGTTAATATTACGATTGTAGAAGAAGATAAGTGTAGTACTTTGTTATGTTCTTTTCCAGACTCTTGGGATAATCTAGTTGTAGCAATTGGTAGTACCACTCAATCTACATTAAATTATGAGGATGTAGTTTCATCCTTCTTATCTGAAGAGATGAGGCAGAAAAACATGGATAGTCATAGCACAGATGCTTTATTTGTAAGAGGGCATACCCAAGACAGGAACCCTGGTAAGCCTTCGGGGTGGAGATCTAAATCTACAGGTAGATCTAAGTCTCCAGGAAAATCTTTGAGGAAATGTTGGAAGTGTGGTAAAACAGGGCATTATAAGAAAGATCGCAAGTCTAAGAAGGTTGAAAAACCAAAGGGATATGATAGTACCTCTTCCACAGAGGCAAAAACCTCCACTGAAGAAGGAGGTGATGTTTACCTGGCATCTACAAGTACACATGTAGATCGTGATGTATGGTTGATCGACTCAGGTGCATCATACCATATGACTCCTCACAGGGAGTGGTTCTCTGAATATGAAAAATATGATGGTGGTGATGTATTCCTAGGAGATGAATCGACAGCAAAAATATTG
>JASDQU010375260.1:22079-34233 GCA_032191745.1 Picea mariana
CATATAGTGGTTCAGTTGTGGTTCCATGTGATAATCCAGACTCATGAAATGCAAGTATTTCCAATTGATCCTCACAAAGCCTACATGGTTGTAAGCATACAAGATACCAACAAATGTAGCATTGTTCGGTATGATTCCAAACATATTTTATTTCTTCAAGAGTATGAGAATTTTCTACCTGCATGTCCTACTCAGTCAATATCCACAAAACCATGCATCAACTCACCATATCCTAAAGTATTAGAGTACATGGTTTGAAACAAAGCTAGATAGTTTCACAAATAGTATTTTCAGTCTTTGGCGTCATATCAACAATGATTCCAGTGGTTTTTGTTGTAACTATGGCTAACACTATGACTGTGGCACCTACTACTAAATTCTTGTCTTCTACATAAAAAGAGATTACTAACTTGTCTTATAGATCAGAATTGAAAATCAGAATCAAATTGAATAATTTAAATTCAAAAAGACTCTGAGTCTCTGCCCTTCATAAAAATCCTCTAACCCCTCATATAAAAATATTTCACCTTGGGCATAAGACCAAAAGAAAATTTAAACAGAGGGAAAACTTGAAATACAGACAGTATAATTTAATTAACTTCTGACTAGGGGAAATAAAATTTAAGGTCTCCTCCTTCTTAACATTGCCACAGAGTATTTGTTACACTTGACTCGCACAGGTTTGCACTATGTTGACAATGCCAAACAAATTCAAGTTGTCTGTCATGATATTCCTACTCCCTCAGACCTGGAATTAAGTAGCAGGAACAATTATGTCACACCCTAGAAAGCCTTCAACACTGCCACAAAATTGTAGGTGCCAAACACAAGGCTTCACATCTCACATATGTTTGTTACTTAAGATATTTAATGTTTACCTCAAACTTAGTCATCCCTCCTGTGAAAAGGAACCCACCACTATCACAGCAGAGGAAGGAACCCTCAGTCCTCCTTCTAAGGCTAATTTCTTCAAAATCGATAAAACCTTGACTTCTTAATAGTTGTTTTTGTCACTGCCCAAACCACACTCAAATATGATTTTGTGGGAATACGAAGGTGAAGTATACCTCTTGCTCCACATGTACTTGGATATTTTGAGGCTGCCATAAAAATTCCCATAAATGCTTGATGTTTATATTCTTGGATCTACAACTAATCATTTTTTTCACCTTTATCGGTTTGTTAAACGGTAGACAGGTCATTTGAGTTTGCAAAAGATCTTGTATGGTGGTATATCTTCTCCTTGGAATGGGATTTCATTCCTAGTGAGCCATACCACCACAAAATGAAACATGGAAGAGGTTGATGTGCTTATGATCTTACTTCTTGATCTTCCAACCAGATTTCTAATGCTTCTACTGTGTCTTCATCCCATATCCATTTTACACTATTGATGGATTTTGTAGCGCTACATACCTCTTTGGTAAAATAGCATTGAACGGAAATTTGATTGATGCTTACAGAATTTTCCTCTCCCAGGACTCTGTGAGCTTGTTTTTGCAATATGTCCTAGCTCAAAGATTTTATTTTATATTTTAGGAAAATCCATAGGAAATCATGAGTTTTTAAGGGTGATTAAAGTTTCCAAATATGCTTCAAGTTCCAAGGATCTTTTTCCCCCATTTTTTAGAGCTGCAAGGTATCCTAGATTAACCTTGTAGTCTAGGCCATACAAGATTGTTTGGTTTATCTCTTAATATTATTGAAGCCAATTGGAGGGTAGAGACATATTGGTTCCACTCTAATGCCAAATACTTGTTGAGCCCTACTTGGGTTGCATTCTTCCATTCTGTTGTCTACCTACCCTCAATGTTCCTGTCATAAAACTCTTCCAAATAAAACCAATTTTTTTTAATGTAAGGAAATCAAAGGTTGTGAGATCCTTGTCACACGAAGGCATCATATCCATGAATCAGTCACAATATGGACCTTCTGTTCATTTCTAATTAGTTAGGCAGGGTGATAACCAATGATGGGGAAGTCTTCCACTAACTCCTTCCATACTGCAAATCATACAGAAATTGATTTTCTAGGGCATCTTATCTAGTCCTCCAGGTCTGGTGGTTCAATATATTTCTACTTCATCACAATGTGCCACAAACCTTTAATGGAGAGGATTCTCCACATTACCTTTGTAGCCAAGAATTTGAAAATGGAGAGAACTTTCTACCCCCATCTTCACTACTTCTTAAAACTTATGTGGTTTTCCATTTAAATGGAGGAATGCCCCCATTGTCCCTCTTTCCTGCCCAAAAATACCTGAAGCACATTCTCCTATCTTTTTTAGTATGTCTTTGGATATCCAAGGCAAAGCCATCTAATAAATAGGTATGAATTTGAAAATGATTTTAACAAGAGTCACTCTTCCTCCTTTGGATACCCACCTGTTAGCACCAAAAAATGATCCTTTTTTCAATCTTTTCAAAGAGCCATAACCAATATTTCTAGAAATAATTGTTTTCCTTTAAGTGAAAGCCCAGGTACTTCTTAGTCTCTTCAATGTATTTAACTTGAAATGGCAACAAAGCCTTAATTCTAGTAGAAGTTGGACCATCAATCTTGTGCAAGGTTGTGGCTGAATTTTAAAGATTGATCTTTATTCATATAGCTATACAGTATTGAAGAAGAGTATTTCCTATCATTTTTTCCTCCCTAGAAGAACCATTACCAAAAAGGAAAACATCATATACAAATAATAGATGGGTGATGGCGAGTTCTTTGGTCACCTGAATTACTTTTAATCTTCCTCCTTATTTTAGACTCTTCAAAATTTTATTGAGACACTTTGCCACTAATAAGAAGAGTAAGAGTAATAGTGAGCATCCTTGACTCTATCCTCTCTGTGTATGGGAAAAATAATGTGACTCATTTATTAGGAGTTAGGACAACATATGATATTGTATATTTTCAATCGCCTATCCAATTGACAAAGTGGGTATCTAATCCTATGTGAAGCATTGATTACAATCTTAAGAAAGTTTAACCCACCCTATAATATGCCTTTGAGAGATTCAACTCGATGACAAAAGATGTAGGATTCTTTGATTTAATATCATGGGCACCTCTTGAGCAATGCCTACTGTATCAAACATCTGCCTTGCTGGCAGAAAACCAAACTATTATTCAGAGATGAAGCTTGAAAGGATTGGCTCAAGCATTTAGGCTATATGACTTTGGCATAATTTTGTAAACATATCTGCATAATGATATGGGATTGTAATATTCAAAGGACTATTAGTCTTGGGGATGTTGGCAATGAAGGTGGAGTTGAAAGGATGAAAGACCTTTCCCATGGATCTTGGTTCTTCAACAACTAGTGACAAGTATTCCCCTATCTCCCTCAAAAAACCCTTTGAAAAACTCAATGGACCAACCATTTAGGCCTAAGGATTTTTCAATTCAAAAGGAGTTTATTACCTTCTTAAGCTCCTCTTCACTCACATGGACATTAAGAGAATCATTTTTCTCATCTAAGAGTGATCTTTTGAAAAGAGAGATGGATTGTAAAATTTAAAAAATATTGATCTTATTTGGCTTCCTGTAGATTCTCTTACAGTGATCCACATCCACTTTAGCAATATATTTAAAGCCAAAATGAGCATGGACATTGATGTCTTCTACCTACCAAATAGTGTTTTGTACCTTTCTCATTTGGGCATACTTGTGGAAAATAATTATAATTTTCATCCCCTTCTTTCAACCACACTGCGCTATTTTTGTCTCCATAATGCCTATTCACAAGATAACAAGTTGTTTCTATCCTCTTCTAGAGTCCCTATAGTATTCTTGACTTGCATAAGAACACAACCTTTTTTTATCTCATCATATACAACCTCTAGTTTATCTTCCACTTCTGTAAGGGTCTATTGTTTATGAAATTTTTGTCCTTTAATGCACTCCCTGTACATGGCTTTAATCCTCAACATGTTTTTGTGAAGGGGTTCCATGTCTTACTCTCTAGAAATTATATCATAGGGGATCCATTCAGTGTTCAGAGAGGTGATTCAAGTGCTCAGAATGGCAAAACAGATCATTCATGCACACATTGTGGTTCAATTGTTGTTCCATGTGATAATCCAGACTTAGGAAATGCAAGTATTTCCAATTGCTCCTTGTTATATAATAGGGAAAATAGAAAACAATGAACTTTTAAAAATTTTATATCCACTAGATCAACATAGAAGATAAACAGGTATGAAACAAACAATATTTCTGAGTACACAATAAACTATAGCTTACCTCCATAATCAATGAGAGGTGTACCTATCACATGTGAAGATGTATGCCTCTGCAAGTATGCTCAAATGAAGTTTAGGTTCATATATCAAACCTATAGGGTTTGATCTATGTCAAAAGAATTGTGGTACAATTTTTCCATGGATAATAAAATCCCAATGGAAACAACAATAATCCAAAATTCATAAAAGAAAATAACCCCAATAGGAAACCAATAAACAATGATAGCACAACAAGGAAATAAATCACTAGAGAACCCTCAGATCTGGAATACAAGTGTCAAACCCTCCATTAAAAAACACACTCAGATCTAAAAAACAAGTGGCAGCATAAGCAAATAAATTCAAATCTGAAATATCAAAATCTTCATTAGCAAACAAACTTAGATCTGAAATATCAATGGCTCCATAGGCAAACAAAAGACTCAGATCTGAAATATTAATGGCTCCATAAGAAAACAAACTCAGATATGAAATACCATAAGCAAACAAAAGGCTTATATCTGAAATATTAATGGCTCCATAAGCAACAAAATCATATCTAAAATATCAATGGTTCCATAAGCAAACAAACTTAGATCTGATATAAGAATTAAACCCTCCATAAACAGACATAAAATCAAATCTAGAATAAGTGTCAAATCATCCATAGTCAAACACAAACTCATATCTGATATACGAGTTAAACCCTCCATAAACTAACACAAGACTCAGATCTGAATATAAGAGTCAAACCCTCCACATGCATTTCTTCACTTAAGAAAACTAGACAACAAGAGGGAAAACTCCACACAGTGACCTCTACACACCACACGACAACCAGAAGGTAGTCCTACCAGCAAAGGAGAGGGCCCAGATAGGGGTTGCGACACCTCCACACAAGTCTGTGTCCCAAAGGAAGGATCCAAGACCCATAGAATAGGACCGATAGCTGAAGAGATGCAACTCTGTGCAGGAGGTAAGGTTCGACATCCCTAGAAGGCAAGTCCAACAGCTCTAGTAGACACTTCCCAATTTAGAAGAGGCATATCCAACATACACACATAAAAAAAAGGGAGAAGTGTCACTGAGGTAGTTGCAACAAGGAGACAGGGGAGATGAGAGAGTGAGTGTAAAAAAGCTAGAGGGGGAGGGTCTTATTTATACTCAGGGAGAGGGGTTAGGGAATTTAAAATTAAAAATAAATATTGTCATTTAATTAATATAAACATTAATTAAATTTTCAATTAATAAATTAAAAACCCCAATCTCATAAATAAAACCCTAATCACATAAAACAAGAGTGAAAGCAAAAAAATAAGGGGTTACCTTTTAAGACAAAGTCAAGGGGGGGTTACATAAAGGCAAAACATGTCCACATGAGTCTCATAGAGACCTATAAACTTTATCATCACTACATAAGGGGGTAAATCAACAATTTGATTAGGTCCATCTTCATAGACACTCCTAGATACATCCCAAGAGAAAAGAAGAGGATCACACATCAACACATATTGGTATTACACCAAGATCTACCTGGTCAGGAACCAAGTTTCCCCAGAACACATCTAGGGTCTTATCCACCAAGGTACAAGACCAAGGATCAACCCATGCATTAAGAAAGGGTTCCCTGGAACACATTCAGGGGCCCTAGACACATCTAGGGACTTAATTCTTGGTCTAAGAACAAGAACCCCAATCATCCACCGAGGGCCCTCACAAGGGTCTTGCTGCTTGTGTCTAGACCAAGAACCCCAGTCATCTACTGGGGGCCCTCAAAAGGGTCATTCTTCTTTTTTCTAGACCAAGAACCCCAGTCATCTACTAGGGGCCCTCACAAGGGTCTTTTTCCATGGCACTCACTTCTTGGTCTCATACCAAGAAACCCCAGGAGTGTGTTGGGGGACCTAGTCTATAGCTAAGGTATTTTTCATCCTTAGGAGAATGGCTCTTGTAGCTGCATTAATTTCAACACTCCTCACCAATCCTAGATGGCTCTAAGCAGATACAATACCAAGAAATGTAGCACTCTCTGGTATGATGCCAACATCTTTCATTTCTTCAAGAGTATGAGAGCCTAATTTTCAGGTCCATTCATTTCATATCCTAAGATCATTGTATTCATGACACCCCATCTCATATAGGAATTCTATGATAGACATGGTGTGCATCATTTATGGTCCTACATTTTAGACATGTTTACAAGGAAACCACCCACAAAACTGTCAGATTTAATTCTATTATCTAATTATGAATTTGTGGCAAACTTACCAAATCTGAGCTTCTTGTATGCTCTTACATTTGACATACATGTCTAAAAGGAATTTCAAACTACAACATAAAAAAGTAACCCGCTTTCGATTGTGTTTTCATGGATTTCCATGCCATCTACAAGAATTTCCAAATTTGCACACAACAACGATAACATTGGTGAAGGTGTACTCATCTGCGAAGATACACCAGTCCTGCATCTCATTAAACTTATTCAGAGCCTTGTTACTATATCCATGGCCAGTGTAAGCACTGATCATGGTAGTCTATGAAGCCACATTTAGTTAAGAAATTTTTTCAAATACTTGGAAATAGAGAGCGTTGTTGTTCTATTTTGTGGAAAACCGTGCTTGAATGTCCACACTCTCAAAGATATGAAATGGGATCTAAGCCAGTGGTGCCCGATGATTGATGATAGATGCATTCTGTAGTGGTTTTTCAATAGGAGAACTTCATAAAATTTTCCCATCTGACTTTCACAAATTAAGGATAATGAAAGTAAGAAGCTTGATATATGCCAGATGGGGAGGGTGAAATTGCTACTAGAGCTCCCCAATCCTAGAAATCAGAATGAATGGAAGGTTGTATCTTGAATTTCAATGGAGAAAATTATTTTTCTTCCCCCTCCTCCTTAATTAAACTCGGGCTAACCTTTTTTACATTATTTTTGTAAATATAAATTGGGGGTGAATGATAATAAATCAGTACAACACAAAAAAATTGCCCAACCAAAACTTGGACCCCCCTAATTTCTCCCATGGATGAAATTTTGCCTCTATATACCCACATTGGGTTCATACATCATATTATTGTTATAGTCCTATGTCATTTAAGAGACCTGCTCATCCAAGAAGATTGATTTTACATGCATAGTACTCAATTCATGTCTTGAGATAGTAATCTTGACTCAAGGAATTGAAGTACCAATGATCTTCATGCACAAAGACAGTAATAAACATAATGTGCTCTGGATTGATGAATGTTTGTAGCATTTGTTGTAAAAACTTAAGGATCTCTTTACTATACTCGTTTTCAACATATCTTGTAATAGATTCCCATGAAACTGAATCTGATTTGAGCATTCCATGGAACAGATGACATGCTTCATCTATGGTTCTGCATTTGGCATACATAGTAATAAGGGTCCCACAAACACATAGGACTCAAATCTAGTGTGGATTCTATGGATCTGAACCTACTTACCCTATTTCAGATCTGCTTGTACCCAGATTTTAAGTACTAGTGATTCCTTTGAATGACTACCCAGATTTTAAGCAATGGTGATCCAATCCAGATTAATGCCTTCTTTATGCATTTGAACAACTACCCATATTTTAAGCAATGGTGATCCAATCCGGATTAATGCCTTCTTGATGCATTTGAACAAAAAAATCTAAAGCTTCTTCACCATACCCATGTTGGACATATGCCGAAATCATCGAATTATAGGATACCACCTATTGTTCATACATACTATCAAATAGGTGGTGTGCATAATCTATATGCCTAGATTTTGCATACTCTGTAATTATTGTGGTCCATGATATTACATCCTTAACAACCATTTTGTCAAAAAAGACATATTTTCCATCTTCTATGCTCCCAAAGGTTGCATGCATTTTAACCAAGGCATTGCCCATAGAGGCATATGACTCAAATCCTTCTCTAATGTTGTATGCACATAGTATGTTTTGTTCAAATCATGCACCCCAATCCTTTAGTTTCAAGAATTCGAGGGTTATTGGGCCTTCTTTTCTGGGGTGCAATGGAGCTTACATTCACACAATTTTCCCAAAGAGTAGCATCATTGTACTTGAAACTAATGCAAATATTAGTATTCTATTCTTTATGTTTTTTGGCTGGAATGGAATTGGATTTCCAAGCACTTAAACAAACTGCAAGCAAGGCTTTCTTGACAATTGCAACAGCTGGAATTAGCTTACGAGCATCAGTTGGATTGGGGTTGCTTATGTTCTCAGCACATTGATTTTTAGGGGTGTTGGTGATGGACAGTTCCTTGTTTTCATGGATGTATCGATTGATGTCACTGCATTCCCCATTCTTGCTAGCATATCACTTGCATTTGTAATTGGGATTCACTTGCAGATCTCAAGCTTCTCACCACTGATGAAAGGGTTCTCGTAACAAAGATGAAGAATTAAAATATCAAATGCAATTGATGGCCAGCATGACCATAAGAAATTTCCAAGGCGTGTAGAAGCTTCCATCCCAATTGGAAAAAAACTTCTCCATGGTTTAATGCATTTCCACTAACATTGAATCTGGTATCGAGTGATATGTAGACAATGGAGATTAGAGACACATTAAAACCAACATATTATCTTCTTTCTTCAGACTATAAGAACATGATCCTAGCATGCAGGTAGAGCTTGGTGATGATGCCAAATACTTAGTCATTGGGATGGGTTATGTCTCATTCCACGTATCTGTAGGATTGGTTCTTGAGCTATAGGTATT
Organism: Picea mariana; assembly: GCA_032191745.1. Classification (NCBI taxonomy): domain Eukaryota; kingdom Viridiplantae; phylum Streptophyta; class Pinopsida; order Pinales; family Pinaceae; genus Picea; species Picea mariana. The sequence goes on from JASDQU010375260.1 coordinate 31,043, forward strand.
GTGTGTCCTTGGTTTAACCCAAAATCTTCTTTCAGTTTATTGTCTAACAGATCTAAAGTGTATGACTAAGTTCAATGATCAACGAGTGCACATTAGAGAAGGCAACCTTAAACCTAGTTGAGGTTTAGCGAAGGGAGTGGATGAGTGTGGCCTTTACAAGTTGCTAGCAAATCCTATGAGGCATGGAAGTTTGGTGGACTACAATGAAAGTGTGTGATCTTTAGTACAAACATTTAGGTCATTTTCACTATGGATCTTTGCTTGTCTTGAAAGACATGGTGGTGTAAATACCTAATTTCAAGGTGGAGAGGACAAGAGTTTCCAAGTGATGTTCACTTGATAGGAATGCCAATACTTCTTTTCTAAACAGTAATCACAAAATGAGAGGGATTATTGATCTGGTACATTTATATGTGTGTGGACCCATGTCATCAACTTTCTTGACATGTAATACCTATTACATTTCTTTCATTGATGATTCTTCTAGGAAAACCTAGATTCATTTCATGAATACCAATGATGAGGTATTTAGTAGGTTATAATAGTTCAAATATCTTATGGAGAACTAGACAGGTAATAAGATGAAGGTACTGAAATATTATAATGGAGGAGAGTATACCTCCAAGTAGTTGTCTTCATTTTGCAGAGAATATTGAATCAAGAGGGAAAGAGGTAGTTAACAATGTATTACAAACTATAGTAGAATGGGATTGTTGAAAGGAAGAATAGGTCCATTATTGAGACAAAGAAGGATACAATTAATGACCTAGATCTACCTATGTTCCTTTCAGCAAAGGTATGTAGTACAATTGTCTACATTCCGAACAGGTTTCCTCACAAAGTATTGAAGGACAAGACACCAAAGGAATCTTTCACTAGTTAGAAACCCTAGGTATCATACTTTCATGTTTTTCATTGTCCTCTATATATTCATATTCCTAAGGAATTTCCTGGACTTTCCTGGTGTGGGCGTTATGGCATGGAAAGGCCCTGTAATGTTCTAGGTGGACCTATTTGAGATGACAAAGTACCCTGGTTTGGTCCTGACTACGTCAGGCCTTAACCTAAAGTATTTTAGGGGAATAAATAAAAGTGTCATGTGCCGGTGTGATTTGAGGGGAATAAACATAAGTAAGGATATCTTTTCTTTCATAGATAGAAGGAAGGAATGACTGGACATATGGATTGCTTTAAACGGTACTAATCAGCTGATTTTCTTAATCTCATTCACTAACTTCGATCCCATTTACAGCCCCTTCCTTACAACCTATATTATGTCCCTCTCATACTCATAGATAATCCTTTAAAGATGTGTAACCTTACCTTACCTTACTTACTGGCTTTCAATTTGTGTAGCTCGATCCGCTTCTTCACGTTACACCTATCAATATGCTATGCCTTACCGAGAGAAGAGGTAAACCACACCTACTTTACTATAGATGAGATTCTTGACTTACTATATATGGAACATAGAGGGAATAATCTTAATATCTACCTCATCTTTTGTGTCTCTCCACTCACGTATGTTGTCATATTCTTCGTTCCTTCAACGACAAACAACCTCTATAGTGAATTTGTGAAAACCTCATTATATATACATGAATTAGGCCTCTGTTTTGCTCGGCTTTGTAACTCAAAACGTCCCGACTACCTTATCTTCTGCTTTAGGGCCTTTCACCTTGAGAAATGTAGGAGGTGAATGTGGCCTCAAAATTAAAGGGTCTCTCTTCCTGGATGGGTATTTTGGGGCCCCCAAAAAAGAAAGGGGGATGAGGGATGGTAAATTCGTTATTGAAAAGATGGAATATAGGGGAGGGACGACCGCTCCACTATATGGGGGTAGGGGAACTGAAATAGAGGTGACCGTAAGAGATGCTAATTGTTAGAGTGCGAACGTGGCCTATCGCTATCAAATGGGGTAGGGGGTCTAAATAAATAGAGGGCGGGGGTGGTAAATTATCCTCTGTGAACCTGACCTATCGAGATAACTGTAAGAAACATACAGTATAAGATCCAAAACCACCAGCATCAAAGAAACGAGTAGCAACACCAATAACATAGGTATATTTTGCTGAGTAAGCAACAGGAGAAACAACATTAGTATACCCAGTAGAGTAAGAAGCAAGGGTTTGAAAACCTAGGGCATAAACTAAGGCATAGGCACATGTAACACCATGAGAAGGAGCAGTAGTTGATCCAATAGTCTACTTAGTATTCGTATAAGTAGCTGATTCTATTGAGTAAGCACCAGCTTAAGCCTAATTATAGATATATCGTAGGTTATCCCAATGATGATATCAATTTTCCCCATGACAACTAATAGTCAACCCAAACTAACATAATATTAAGCAGGCTAGGCATAATGTGTTCAAAGCTAAGTAAGTAAGATAATAGATAAGAATGGCTCACCCAAGATGCTCTTGCCATTCCAGGAGCTCATCACCCTTTGCCTAAGAATCCTGAAAGGTTGTTGCCCAAATATGATTCTGATACTTTTGGAACCCCCGAAGATCATATTCAAAACTCTTTTTTAGTTGTAAGACTAATGAATGTGCAACATGAAGATGTTGTGTGCAGGTTATTCCCGCATACATTTGAAAACAAGGCCTCTACTTGGTATTGCAATCTGGCTGCAGGATCCATTACAAGTTGGGAGGCATTTCAAAAAGAATTTCTAGATAAGTTTGGTGAAAAGGTATCTACCATAGACTTGATGGTAGAATTATTCTCCCTATCCTTGGGGCCGTGTTGAACGGGTCAAGTATTTCAATCATAGGTTTACCATGATTCTCAATAAGTTTCAGTAAGACACCCAACCCTCAGCACAAATGCATATGGACCTCTATGTCCATGCTTTTCCCCAGCCAATGGAAGCCTTTTTGAATAGAGCATGGAAAACTCCCTTGGCTTCAGGCTTTATTTATATAAAAAATGTCTGGAGAATATTCAATCACTATCAGTGATCTAAGTGATTCTTCCCTTCCGTGCATCGGGTATGGTCTTTCTAATTCAGAATACTTTATAAACACTACTCCCTTGCTAACGCTCTCTTTCTGATGCAACTTCTTACCCTCGCTCATATAGGGATATGTGTATATACATACATACTTAAACACTCCCTTTATTGGTGTTGAAATGAGAGGTTAGAGCTAGCCTTCTCGCATCCTCTGTAAGGTCTCCCTTCATCAAGT
>JASDQU010375260.1:34333-46583 GCA_032191745.1 Picea mariana
TTTCTGTTGCTATTTCGTATATCATTTCTGTGTATTGTGAAGATTATGCTGGATATTTCACTGTTATTCTGTTATTTCTAGCATTTCGTTTCTGTTCTGCATATTTTATATATCTGGTATCTTGCAGGACTTGTGCCCAACTGTTCTTACACTCTAATAAGTTGAGAGAGTGAGCCTTCAAAGAATCCAACTGGTCGAGGGAGTGTGCCTTCATTGGGATTCACGTGGATGTTTGTTGGGTTGCCCACTATGACCTTAGGAACTATGACTTCAAAAACCATGACCTTAGGAACTTTGACTTTAGAAACTTTGACTTGAGGAAATTTGACCCAAGGGACTATGACCTTCAGAAATTTGACAATACAAACTTTGACCTTAGAAAATATGACCCCGGGAAATTTGACCCAATGAACTTTGACCTAAGGAATTTTCACCTAAGGGACTATGACCTAAGGAACTTTGACCTTCAAAACTTTGACCTCAATAACTATGACCTCTGGAAGTTTGACTTGAGGAAATTTGACCTTAAGAACTATGACCTAAGGAACTTTGACCTCCAGAACTATGACCTCGGGAACATTGATCTCAAGAAATTTGACCTCAAGAAATATGACCTCAGGAACTATGACCTCATGAACTTTGACCTTAGGAACTATGCCCTCAAGAACTTTGTCCTCAAGAAATTTAACCTTAGAAACTATGACCTCAAGAACTATGACCTTACGAAATTTAACCTCAGGAACTATGGCCTTACGAAATTTAACCTCAGGAATTATGACCTCAGGAACTTTATCCTCAAGAAATTTGACCTCAGGAAATATGATCTCAAGGAATTTCATGTGAGGAATTATGACCTCAGGAACTTTGACCTCAAGAACTATGACATTAGGAACTTTGACCCGAGGAACTATGAACTCAATAACTATGACCTTGGGAATTACGTCAGAAACTTTAACCTCGCGAATTTTGACCTCGAGAACTTTGACCTAAGTTATAATGATACCACATGTTTTTAAGCCCAAAATGACTCTCTGTAACAAGATTTGTGGATTGACAGTTGATACAATCAACACCAAAAGATCAATAAGGTCTAAGGGGTTTGACCCAATTTAACTCCTTAAATAGAATGTCCAAAATGGTTTGGGAGGCTATGGACTTGAATAGAGGCATCCTAAGTGGCCATGAAACCATTTAAGGGGTTTACATCCCCAATTGAATCCAAGAAGTTAAGAAATGCCCCAAATACGGGCCCTAAGAGGTCAAAATGAATCACATTAGTGATCACGCATTAGAGATCAAAGAGGAAACGTGGATTAAGGAATCCACCTAAGCGCTAGACGTCCAATGAGGTCCCACCTCTAGGTTAAGGTGAGAGGACCCCCAAGAATGTGACCATCACATTAGTGTAGTGGTTGGCAGGACCTGTATCATCAATGGGCGGGGGTTGGAGTGGCTACACCTGAACATGAAATTAGGGTAGAATGCACAAGATACCTCACAATGGATAGGTCTATGTGAGTAATCAAGTATAATTTTTTTATGTTACAACATTCAATACCGTTGCAACACATTCCCTCTTGAAACTACATGAGATGAAAGACTACATGCGATGTTTAAAAGAATGGGCGGTTGATGTCCAATTATCAATTGTTAAGCCCAAAGTTAAGCAACATCATGTTTTGGAATCACTAGTGGCAAGCTTATAAACATTTGTCAAATTATTAGTGGAGTTATTTCCCTCCCCTCCCACCTAACCCAATTCCTAGACCTCCAAAGGACACTTCATAAAACAAAGGTTCAACAAGGTACATGGAATCTATTGCTAATGCCCAAGATGGACATTAATCTATATTTCAAATGTAATTAATGTTTTTTCATTGTTTTTTATTGTTAAGAGAATATACCAGACAATGTAGTGTTAGATATTGGATGCATAAATCATTTATAAGACTACTAAAACCCAAACAATGAGTTGTGATTTTTTTTTTATCTATTTAAATGTTCAAAGTTGTCTAAATTTTGTACTATTCACAAAATGACTCTCAACAATACCTTTTGACTTGATACAATTAACAATATCGATTAAAAATGTTTATGCTTTGGATTCTTTATATATTTTTAAATCTCTATCTATACTTAAGAGATATGGGATTAAACTAAATTTATGCTCCTTAAAATGATGGGGAAAAAAGAGATTTGGAAATAAATAACTTTATGCTCTTTAAAATGATGGGGAAACGAGCATTGAAATGCTTTGTATACTCCTGCTTGCACCTATAAAAGAAAAGTACACTCCACAATACACTATGGACAATAATGGGCAATAAACTATGGTTAAGCATAATGTGACTAAGTTATCTAATATATATAGAGAGAGGGGCCCAACTTTTATGTTTTATGTTTTTTTTTAATGTTTAATAAAAAAATTATTTTTTTTTTTATGTTTTTTTTATTTATCGACCCATTCATTAATATTTGTAAATACCAACATTCAAACAGATCAAATGTGCAGTGAATCAAAAGATCCAAATATAAAATTACAAATTAAAAAAACTAATGTAGAATAGAAATCTAAAAGCATACAATCTGGCATCATGTGTTTACACATGCCATTTCAAAGTTGTATCTATCTAGTCCATATATGTTATGATGTATGCCTTTTGTGTGGCCACGACAATGCCTTTAATCTACTCTTTTAATTTATCCACAAAAACCTGATGTAATTAATGACAGGGGTATTAACATCAACGGTGAATTCAGATCTAGCCTTTGTTCTCCGTCTCCTTCAAGTTTCCATTGAGTGCCTTCGACTTGAGTTCGCAGGGTCCATTCTCACCGGGTGAAAAATCCTCCCACTCGAATGAAGGCTACCACAATGCCTAATATGTAAAGGCTTTGATATCATCAACCTTCCTCACCTCAATGCATTTTGCAGCGAACTCTTGTCGACGAGCCCCACAACTCATGAGTAGTGCCTCTCGATGGCAGTGATTCATTGCAATAGAGAAAATTCTTCAAAATTGTTTTCATCAATGTCATCGCTTGGGATTCACTTTTGGTAAAGATGAATATGATTCTAGAGGGAACTTACTCATCGCAGTCTCCATGATCGTGAAGATCGATCTCATAACCCATTAATATAATTCAACCTCACCGCCCTTACCTTCCCTAATCCAGAGAAACCTGCCATCTCAAAATCGTGCTTGACCAATAAAACATGGGATCTCGAGACAATGAGCGGGAATCAGAGGTTTTGAAAATATTATGAAGGCATAGTCTAATAAACCATTAAAATATCCATCAACCTCACACACCTTACGCCATCCATCTCGTATTAGCTAGGACGATAGAGGTGATAAATTGTAATGGCATAGTTTATTATAATTGTGGCATGTTGTGTGTTGACATTAGAGGTAAGGTACAAGCTGGGAGGGGCCTTGCCATAATGTTTTCCCCATCAGAAAGGTGTTAGGTACCGAAAAATAGAAAATGAAAATGGAACTGTAACAACCCTAAGTAATTAATTAATTGTCCTGAATTAATAATTGTTTAATGTATATTAGTTAGTTAATTAATTAATTAATTGTCCTGATTAATAATTGTTTAGTGTATATTAGTTAATTAATTGATTGATTAAATATTGGTTAATGAATTTGACTTTAATAAATTTTAATTTATTAAATGAAAACTTAACGTATCGAATGAGGGAACCATTTAAGAGAAAGGGGATAAGGTGGTTGGAATTGAATGGAGGGATAAGGTGGGTGAGTCTTAATGAAGGGGGGAAGGCGGTGAATGAGAGAGGGAAAAAGGAGGATAAGGGAAGGGAAAAACCATGGGAGAAAGGACTTTTGTTTTGGGGGGACTTTTGGGATTTTTGGGTTTTGGGGGAAGAGCATCATTTTCATGGGAGAGGACTGTATTGCTGGTTTTGGTGGACTGTTTCAGAGGAGCATCTATTGTTGGGACTTTTGGGCTCGGGGGCAGGAATCCTTACAGAATCCTGGAGCTAGGGAGCCAGATAGGCTCTGTTCCTAGCTGGCTGGGAGGAAAGATTCAGTTTTGGGTAGAGTTTGGGCAGAGCAGCTTGGGCAGAGTTTCAACTTCAGCTTGGACATAAAGAGTTGGAGAACAACAATAACATCAGTTAGAGGTATGTATTTTCATTATTATGTTGTGATATGGGGTTTATTATCATGCTGCTGAATATGCTGAATATGTGGTTTGTTATGATGCTAAATATGTGGTTTATTATGATGTTGAATATAAATTTTAATTATGTTGAATAATGAATGGTCAAAAGTTAGGATAACATTTCTCTATTTTAACTTATGTTTTATAAGGCTCTGTTGGAAGATACCTTACAGGAATGAAAACTGCGCGGGAGAGTAGGGTCGCTGGAACAAGGTGGGGAATTTGAGGATGTTAGAGGTGTGAACATGATCCAGAATCAGATCTAGAAGCTTGACAGGGCTAAAAAAGGCTAAAAAATGAAAGTTCTCGGAATTCGACGAAACTAGCGCCATTGCGTCCGTCTCGTCTTCCTAATTCCAGCCATATATTTACTTCGTCAAACGGGCTCCGTATGCGAAAGATATCGCATTCTGTCCAAAAACCCAAACAAGCAAAAAAAGGGGATGATTGTACAGTCTGTACAGTCCGTACAGTGCCACATGGCAGGATGACTGTACAGGAAGTACAGCCATACAGATGATGTGGCAACTCCTGGACATGACATGTGGTAGATCCTGAAGACGACACGTGGCAGGTGACAAAGCACATGACAGGTACAGTTGGACCAATCTATGGGTGACACATGTCACCACTGTAAGGGTGACACGTGGCACGGGATGACGTCAACAGATGACTAGGAAGGTATGGTGGCAGGGTACATGGCAGACACGTGGAGCATCCGGTATTTGACATGTGGCATTCTTCTATTGGTTTTTGAGGTGCCACGTGGCCCAGTCATGGGCTGCCACGTGGCACCCTATGGTTGGTTCATGGGTTATGTAAAACTTTATGGTTTCCACTGGGGTCGAACCCCCGACCTCTCCTCCGCACAACGGACTGGCAGGACCAGGCTAACCACTCGGGCCACTGTTAGTTCTTATTAGCTATGTGGCAAATAATATATTTAAATTTGATTGAAAGCCTATTTGGGGGCGGAAAGGGCTAGGGCTTAGCCCCAGCCCGCGATTACATTAGCCGTGGTTTATCGTTGTAACATATGACCGAGCACCAGAGCATAACCACCGGCACGATTCCACGGGATGTTGCGGATAGGACCTGGCCCTTGGTTCCCGGGCGGTCACATACGACCCGGACCTAATCCACCAAAAACGCGGGGGGGGCTACACCAGACAAAGCACAGGGTCCTATGACAACGCCTGATGACCAGGAACCAGCCCGGACAGGGGGGCCAGCGCACAACCAGTGGAGCGCCCGACCACATGGCCACCTCCCATATGACCAGGAGTGCGTGTCGAAGGGGGCTGCGCCCAGAATTAAAACAAAGTGGTTTTTTTTGTTAAAGTTTTGGATTTTTTTGTATTTAATGCGTGTTAATAATGGATTTTTTCCATTTTGGGGAGAGGGCATTTTTGGAGCCCAAATTTTGGGAGGAAGTTGGGGATGGATAACCAACTTTAGATCTATATAAATCAGGCCTGTTTGAGGCCATGGAAGGACAGTCAGAGTAGAGTTATGCTGAAGGGAAGCCAAGCCAAAGCCATTTTTATGCAGGGAAGCTATTGAGGAGCAGACGCTTGTGGGCCATTTCTGGGAGCTCTGGATGTCCGTTTTGTGTGTCGTTTTCTTTGCAGGGTTCTAGAGATCTAGAATAACATGACCAGATCAGTCTTGTAGCCAATTGGCACTGCTGCGATGTACTTTTGAGCTTTTGAACAGAAATAAAGAAGCCTCCCTCACAGAGACAAAGGCCCAGAGACGTAGGCAAATTTGTGCCGAACTCCGTTATCAATTCTCGTGTTATGGTTTGTTGTTTATTACTTCATTTCAGATCTGCATGTGTATATGGATGTCATAATTCCTCTCTTTTCCTCATTCTTTCATTAAGCTTCTCAATTGGATAATTAACGCATGCAAAATTAAAACTCAACCATAGTCATTAAAAGATCCTATGGATCAGAACACGAAGGGAAAAAAATTCTAATAGATAGACTATGCCTTTATTAAATCTATGTTTCATACACAACAGTGGAGCATGTTCTTACACAACAATCGAGCATGTACTTTGCAAAGGTGTAGTCAAAATTTGTGAGGTCAAAGTTCCCGAGGTCATATTTCCTGAGGTCATAGTTCCCGAGGTCAAAGTTCTTGAGGTCAAAGTTCCCAAAGTCATAATTCCACAAGTCAAAGTTCTTGAGGTCATAGTTCCCAAGGTCAAAGTTCTTGAGGTCATAGTTTTTGAGGTCAAAGTTCTTGAGGTCATATTTCTTGAGGTCATAGTTCTTGAGGTCAAAGTTCTTGAGGACAAAGTTCCTAACGACATAGTTCCTATGGTCAAAGTTCATGAGGCGATATTTTTTGAGGTCAAAGTTCCTGAGGTTAATGTTCCCGAGGTTATAGTTTCGGAGGTCAAAGTTCCTTAGTTGATAGTTCCTGAGGTCATAGTTCCTGAGGGCATAGTTTCTGAGGTCAAAGTTCTTGAGGTCATAGTTCCTTAGATCAAAGTTACTAAGGTCATAGTTCTTGAGGTCATAGTTCCTGAGGTCATAGTTCCTCAGGTCAAAGTTCCTCAGGTCATAGTTTCAGAGGTCAAAATTCCTCAGGTCATAGTTCCTAATGTCATAGTTCATGAGATTAAAGTTTCTAAGGTCATAGTTCTCGAGATCAAAGTTCCCAAGCTCAAAGTTCTCAAGGTCAAAGTTCCTGAGGTCATAGTTCCTTAGGGAAAATTTCTTGAGGTCAAAGTTCTTGAGGTCATAGTTCCTGAGGTGAAATCTCTCGAATCAAAGTTCTTGAGGTCAAAGCTCCTGAGGTCAAAGCTCTCGAGGCCAATGTTCTCAAGGTCATAATTCTTCAGAGAAAATTTTTCTAAGGTCATTATTCTTGAGTTCAAACCGTTTGAAGTCAACGTTCCTGAGGTCAAAGTTCTCGAGGTCATAGTTCCTGAGGTCGAAGTTTATGAGATCAAAGTTCCCGAGGGAATAGTTCTTGAGGGCATAGTTCATGAGGTCATAGTTCCCGACGCCAAAGTTTTAGAGGTCATAGTTCCTCATGTCAAAGTTCTTTAGATCAAAGATCCTAAGGTTATACTTCCAATATTTGATAATTAGTTTTTTATTTGTATATGTTTTGCAATTATTATTGGGAGGAATTCAATTTTACTATACATTACTCATGTTGAATAACTTTTGTAATCAATTATGTAAAGATTCTTTATGAATTAGAATATTAACCTCAAATGAATGATTAACATTGCTCCAATAGTAGCTACAATCATTTAATAAGATCATTGAAACAATTTTTTATATTGTACATAAAGGTATTTCTTACAATATGGAGATTGCTTTTTATGGTGTAAGATATATATATATATATATATATATATATATATATATATATATATATATATATATATATAGGCATTGTCTAAACATGACTTTTAGAACTTTTTCACTGAAATACGACGAAACATATCTTGGTGAAATCACCATTTTTTGTTATTTAAATTTCTTTTTTGTGTGTATAAATGGATTCATCACTTTGGAAAACCTTTGGGGAACTGGAATTATACAAGCTCAATCACTCAAATCTAGTGTTCCAACAATTTTTAACTGGATTTCAGTAAAAATTGATCTGAAAATATACCCATAAAAACTCCAAAAAATCGAACATTTAGACTACACAAGATATATATAACTTAAAAAGTACATTGAATATGTCAACATTCAAAAGGGAGAGGTGTCCTCCACCAATTCTTTGAAATTTAAGCTTAAATTTAGTTAATTGTAATTATAATTTTGAGTTAGTGTCAATGGTTTGTAAGCTAGTTTTAAACAAGAAATTTATGAAGTGTAAAAAGACTACTTTTCTAATTTTATCAAAATGAGATAAAACTTTTACCAAGGAATTGAATTTGAGTGAGGAGAATTGAACAATAATAAATAAGTTGTTCGTTTTCATATCGGGCCATTACTTTGTACCCTTCACCTAATCTAAATCTGTGAGACCATGATTACATGTGATTGTAGTTAGTGAATATAGATTAGATTGAGGTCTCTCACATGGGTTTAGTTGGAGTGGTTGGGTAGTTGGGTAGCTTGATTGTTATTCTTCCCAAGTGGGATGCCTATGTTCCATGGACCTAGACCAAGTCACTCTAACCAGTAATGATGTTTAATATGTTATAGATCATAGATGTATTAATAATTTTTTTATCAATTTGGAAACCAACTTTTGAGTAAGTTGAAGGTTGATATTTAATATGTTATAGATCATAAATGTATCAATATTTTTTTTATCAATTTGGAAACCAACTTTTGAGTAAGTTGAAGGTTGATATGAGATTTGTGAATTTGTATTTTTTTTTTAAATTTAAAATCCAATTGTATATTCAAGGTTATTATTATGGAATTTAATTTTAAAATTAAGTTTTATGTTAATGTAATTATATTTAATATTGTTGTTTTTGTTTTTTACAATAGAATAAAATTATTTAAATTTATTTTTTCCTATATTTATATAAATTTGGATGTTTATATAGTTTATTTCATATCTTAGTTATTATTTTTAATTTATCTAATTATTTATATAATGTGTTTTTATTAATTTTTTAGAATTTTTTTTTTTTTTTTTAAATTATAAAATTAATGATAATTCCTTTATTTTCTACCAAAAACTATGAAAGTGATAAATAAATCATCTTTATTAATCCTTGCCTTGAGAACCAATACCTAAAACATTTGTAAAGTATTTTGAACATTTCATTTTTATGTTTTTTGTGAATTCAAACAGTAAATAGGGATTGTCTATTTTCCATGTATATGTTGTATGTTCTTTGATTCAGTTCTACTTTCCCAACATTGCATGAGTTCTTTGATTTAGTTATAGCTTTGGAGTGATTAATTTAGTGGTTTGTTTTTATAAACAAAAACACACATATTTTTGTAACTTTTTATTATTAATTTTATTTTAGATACACATTTTATCATTAATTAATTTTATTTATATATATATATATATATATATATATATATATATACTATTTTCTACATCAATCCATAATAAACCTTTATTATTTAGATTTTTTTTTAATAGATTTCAATCACAATTAATGCATTATATATAGGAAAGAATTATTAACTGACACCAACTTCATATTTGAATTTTTTTCGATAACTTTGTTTTACAAAATTCAAAATTCAAAAATTATAAAACTGTTAAAAATTCAAAATTCAAAAATTATAAAACTGTTGTTGAATGAATGGAAAGAAAAAAAATAAAAAATCCTCCCACTCGACTGAAAGCCGCCTCGACGCCTGAGACGTAACGGCTTTGGCATCATCGACCTTCCCCGCCTCTTTAGAGCCCCGCGGCTATTGTGCCTCTCGGTTGCAGCGATTTGTTGTAGCAAAACAAAGATTTCTTCGAAGCCTGACGGAATGTTTGCCCCATCGGAAAGGCGCGTGCCGAAAAATGGAAAACGAAAACGTAGCGGAAACCGTGAGGGAGAGCGGGGTCGCCGGAACAAGGTGGGGAAGTTGAGGACACCGGAAGTGCGAACGCTGAGGGTAAAACAGATTACTCTGAATTGAATTGAATTTATCTTTTCTAACCATCATTGTGTTTTCCCTAACAGGGAGTATCAACGAATTGATATCGTTCGATCCGTAAGTGAATTAAATTGATTGGAACATGTGTCACTGATTACTTTGTACCCTTCACCTAATCTAAATCAGTGAGAGCATGATTACGCCGAATTGAATTCAATTTATCTTTTCTAACCATCATCCCTGACAGGGAGTACCAACGAATTGATACCGTTCGATCCGTAACCATCATTTTGATCCAACAGCAGATGTAGTGAATTAAACTGAATGGAACACGTGTCACTGATTATAAGGTGAAAATCCTAGATATCTCGACTCTCCGTGGTTAGTGGGCTTCACTTCCTCTTCGGGCAGCCTCCAGATATCTGCAAGAATACTTGTTTCGGCTTCTTCAGTGGGGCTTCCGCCAGTTTCTTCAGCTCTCCGTGGTTAGTGGGCTTTGCTTCCTCTTCAAGCAGCCTCCGGAGGATTTGTTGAGCTCGACATAGGCATCCACAGGTGCGCTTTGCTACCCACTTGCCTGAATTTTATGTTTTCTGCTAACATGTTTTTGACTCACTTACCATTAGAAAGCTGACACTCAAGGAGAGAATACGCTACGGTCTATTGATCTCAGATATGACTGAATGGAAATCGAAAGCAGGAGAAAGATACTTATCCTTTAGCGAATGGAATATCGGTGGTCGGTGGGCATAGGGTTCTTTCCCAAACAAAATGAATGAAAGAGTATATGGAAAGATGGGTGAAGTACGATTAATGAGGTGGGTATTAAACCCGATAGGATATCTATGAATGTCATGCAAAATTATCACCAGAGGATCGGATTGAAAAGCACATAAACTTTGAATGTGAAAAGGTATTTCCCTTTTTTGGGGGGAGTTGGGGATTTGAATCCCTGAATGAAAGGAATGGTCCCATTGGGTATACACTAGTGCGACGAAAAGGGAGGCTTCGGGGAATAACATGTGACGCCTATAAAGCACCCCCATGTGACAGCTATAGAGCACCCCCTCGCGTGTGATTCTTTTATATTATTTGGTTCCCATGCTTACAAAACTGGAACCTGAGAGTTCAAAACCACTACTAAAATGAACTATTATCCATAGATTCTGCTCTTTTTATTTTTTGTCTAATTCATTTTTTGTCTAATTCGTTCAGCAGGGAAATTGACCGAGATATGAAGAAAATGTGAGGGGAATTGATTCTGCTAGCATGATGACTCTCTCTCTCTCTCTCTCTTTTAGGAAGTGTAATGTAGTGTTGTGTTGTGAAGAGCTCCGTCCATGTGTTGTTTATTGTCTTTGCCTGTGCCCGTGTGTTATTTGTCATATGTATGTTTGTGGATGTTCATGTTGTGTATGTTTGTGGGTCTGTCATAAATGAAAGAGAGAGAGGAGAGGAGACACGTCACAGTGGCAGAGTAGAGAATGTAATGGTTTTTGATGGACGAACATGATCTGTGGATGATGCCTTGACGGTGAGTGTCTAGGGATGAAAAGAGAGAGGTATTCATGTGTTTTGAATCCTCATTATTTTTATGTTATTGTTGTTTTTTAGAAAATGTTTTTCTCTGATGAGTTAAATTCCAATAAGCAGGAACTAACAAAGAGACCACATAACCAACTAAGGACTCTTGTTAAGCGCACCAACAAGTTTTCAGCTCTTCCACAACAAAAAGTTTCCATAAATCCAACCCTCAACAACGATTTCCTTGGCTCAACAAGGTTAGTAGAATCTACTCTTCCGGAAGTGTATGTGTTGGGTGGTCTGTTTGAGCTCATAGGTCTATTTCATAATTATATATCCATGTGTTGTAGTATGGAATATATCACTATAGCTAGGCTCAGTGTCTGATTTCAGTTTTTCAAAAGGAACACCATATTAATTTGAACAAAACCTTTTGTGGAACCGGTATAGATAGTCTTTGTCTTTGTAGATTTTTATGGGTAATAATCTCAGTCATGAAAGGGAATAGTTAAGTTTCATGCCAGAGAATATCTCCTTCATAAAAAGGAACAGTTAAGTTATGGAATATGCATCATATCCTTCCTCATGTTTCTAAATCTACACTAGTTCAATCTCAATTTTAAGAGGTTAAAAGACCTTGTTCCTTTATGGCATTCCACATTTTATTTTTAGGTAGACATTGGTGATGCCATAGACAAACACACATGACATTATAGTATAATAGATTTGTCTTCCAAATTGGATTCATTGGGATTTTCAAGATTTTTTGATTTGTATGGAAATAGCTAACTAGACATTTACAATCATTAGGGTTTCCAAGATTATTTAATTTATATGGAAATAGTTAAATATGTACAAAAACATCTACAACTAACTTTTTCTAACATCTACAACAACAAATAACTAAAACCATTCCTTACATATCCTTGTCACAAGTAGTGAATGCATATTTCTTACCTCTAAATCATAAAGGAATATAATTTTAC
>JASDQU010375260.1:49333-60768 GCA_032191745.1 Picea mariana
GTAGTGTTGTGTTGTGAAGAGCTCTGTCCATGTGTTGTTTATTGACTTTGTCTGTAACCGTGTGCTATTTTCCATATGTATGTTTGTGGATGTTCATGTTGTGTATTTTTGTGGGTCTCTCACAACTGAAAGAGAGAGACGAGAGGAGACACGTCACAGTGACAGAGTAGAGAATTGAATGGATTTTGATAGATGAACATGATCTGTGGATGATGCCTTGACGATGAGTGTCTAGGGATGAAAAGAGATAGGTATTCATGTGTTTTGAATCCTCATTATTTTTATGTTATTGTTGTTTTTTAGAAAATGTTTTTTTTCTGATGAGTTAAATTCCAATAAGAAGGAACTAACAAAGAGACCACATAGCCAACTAAGGACTGTTGTTAAGCGCACCAACAAGTTTTTTAGCTCTTCCAGAACAAATAGTTTCCATAAATCCAACCCTTCAACAACGATTTCCTTGGCCCAACAAGGTTAGTATAATCTGCTCTTCCAAAAGTGTATGTGTTGGGTGGTCTGTTTGAGCTCATAGGTCTATTTAATAATTATATATTCCTATGTTGTAGTATGGAATATATCACTATAGCTAGGCTCAGTGTCTTATTTCAGTTTTTCAAAAGGAACACCATATTATTTTGAACAAAACCTTTTGTGGAACCAGTATAGATAGCCTTTGTCTTTGTAGATTTTTATGGGTAATAATCTCAGTCATGAAAGGGAA
This sequence comes from Picea mariana, assembly GCA_032191745.1. Classification (NCBI taxonomy): domain Eukaryota; kingdom Viridiplantae; phylum Streptophyta; class Pinopsida; order Pinales; family Pinaceae; genus Picea; species Picea mariana. The sequence goes on from JASDQU010375260.1 coordinate 50,055, forward strand.
TAGGTAAGTTTCATGCCAGAGAATATATCCTTCATAAAAAGGCACAATTAAGTTATGGAATATGCCTCATATCCTTCCCCATGTTTCTAAATCTACACTAGTTCAATCTCAATTTTCCTAATAAGAGGTTAAAAGACCTTGTTCCTTTATGGCATTCCACATTTTATTTTTAGGTAGACATTGGTGATGCCATAGACAAACACACATGACATTATAGTATAATATATTTGTCTTCCAAATTGGATTCATTGGGATTTTCAAGATTGTTTGATTTGTATGGAAATAGCTAACTAGATATTTACAATCATTAGTGTTTCCAAGATTATTTAATTTATATGGAAATAGTTAAATATGTACAAAAACATCTACAACTAACTTTTTCTAACATCTACAACAACAAATAACTAAAACCATTCCTTACATATCCTTGTCACAAGTAGTGAATGCATATTTCTTACCTCTAAATCATAAAGGAATATAATTTTACTAAAGGTTTGTCTCTCTCTATATATTTATATATGTAACTCCCCATTTCCCTAAAATTGGCTAAAATAATAGAAAAAAAATTCCCTTATCCTTGTCACAAGTAGTGAATGTATATTTCTTACCTCTAAATCATAAAGGAATATAATTTTACTAAAGGTTTATCTCTCTCTCTATATTTATATATGTAACTCCCCATTTCCCTAAAATTTGTTGAAATAATAGAACAAATTTTTCCTTGGGGTCCCAACAGTTGAACTGTACGGTCTCATACAAATTAACTAAACCCAAATTACCAGCATACAAAAAGAAGACCAAGTGAAACTTCTCATCAACAATAAATTATTGTTTGTAAAATTTAGTTCCTTTATGACATAGAGGCAACAGATAATGGAGATTATGGGCACTATAGGTTACGAGCAATTATGTTGTTTGGAAATTTTTGTCCCATTATGGAGGCCAATGATCCCCCACATATGTTTGTTACTTAAGATATTTAATGTCTACCTCAAACTTAGTCATCCCTCCAGTGGAAAGGAACCCACCACCATCACAACAGAGGAAGGAAACGATGCAATTGGGGATACACCCACATATTCTGATTCCTATTAGGACACGTCTGGATGCTCCTGGACAGGTTGAAATTTCATTGGGATGTTCCCAAAACTCATCTAGAGTGCATTAGGGACATTCCCAACAATTCCTCTCAATCAGGTACAAATCCCAAGTACAACCTCCCCGGAGTGGGGGTAGGTTCCCATGCTACACTTATTTTAATGCAAAATATCAAGCACCTTGCCTACAATAAACTCAGTTTCACATGTCTCTAATAATAATGCACAAATTCTTCATCCAGAACACTGATTGAAAAATGTGATCTCCAATAGAAAATACTTTCAATGCACCCATTGAGCATATTTAAAATTCAAACTAAAAATGAGTACTTTATATTCTGAAAAATGTGATCTCCAATAGAAAATACTTTCAATGCACCCATTGAGCATATTTAAAATTCAAACTAAAAATGAGTACTTTATATTCTCTTAAGCTATCATTTTATATAGCCTACAAATAACTTAAGTTTAATGATGAATCTGAGAGGATGAAAATTTATGCCCCTTTCATAAGAGCAACAAGATGAATTAGATATAAATCACAGGTTGAATAGAATAGACATTTATACTTGATATATTTTCTCCCCATTGCATAATTCAATATTTTATAAAATAGTTAAAAAGGAAAAAGTATCTCCACTCAGAAAAAGTGGTGATTTAGAACCAGTCAACACTTGAGTCCTTCATGATGAGAACATGTGAGATGAAAAAATATCCATTAAGCATGTCTTATGTTAGGGTTAGGGAAGTGCTTTAATTAGTTCTTTAAGAACAGGAATGTGGGCCACACTCTTCTCAAAAAACAATTAGATCTAGGGAGGCTTTGTGGGTTCCCCAAGTATTATCTTTTTTTTTTTTTCCTCTGTATTTTTCTAGCAGTTCATCCCCCACTTGTAGGCATTTCCAGCAGTGAAAACCTTTCTTGATCTATTGGAGGTGCTTCCACAGCTGAGAAACAAGTCCAACAAGGTTGTCACTAACTGCAGTTGTGCTCATAATGGGATGCATTGATCCAGGTGGATATTGGTGGCCACCCACCTATTCCACTTGGACCCCCACCACTGCTTCTTTCAGTTTTTCAGTTTCTGCACAGTTTACTATTTTTAGTAGTTTTTTGGGTCCTAAACTTTCGGAGCCATTTTGAGGCCTTAAACAATGTTTTTTGGGAAAACGGGGAACAACATGGATTACAGATTGATGTTGCTCACCTAAAAGTTGTAGTCCTCGGATAGATCTTTCTAATGAGGTATGGAATGCATCAAACGAAGATCGTATGCCAAAGTTACGTCCCTGGGAAGTTGATGTACCAACTTACCCAAACAGAGCCCATAGTCTTGGCGTTTCATCTCCTAGGGTTAGGTCTTTGGATGTTTAGGGTTTTCCATTGTTTCTCAATAATAATAGGCCTTCGAGCCTCATTGTAACATAGTTCAAAGGCTAGTAGCTTCCACATCTCTTCTCAGAGATAAGCTACCAACGCCCTAACTAGTTTATTTCCATTCTGTCTGTAAGCATATTTCAATCATTTGTTATTAATGAAATGAAGTCTTATTTCCACTGCATCTCTGCATTTATGTGTATTTCTATATTTCATTATGTTCCTACATAAATCTGGATCAGTGGTATCAGAGCAGTCTGCTCATTCTCGATCCTTCTTTGCATGTCCCCAACGAGGTCGGGGTATAAGGAGTTGGGGCTCGATAAGGAGGAGAGGAGACTTTGGGTCTGCAAATTAGAAGCAAGGGAAAGGTACCCCCAAACCGCAGAACAAAGGACCAAGCCAATTCAGGGCAGCCTAGAACAACCCGCCAAAGCCACAAGCAAAGAACAACACCACAAAGCCAGAAAAGGACATGGGGAAGTGGTGTGAGTTCCATAAGAGCTCCACTCACAACACAAGTGAGTGTCAGGCCAAGCAGTCACTAGTAGCCGAGTTGAAGGCTTCTGAATTGGATGCATTCTCTGACTCTGAATCAGAACCTAACGAGGGGAATGACAGGGAGAAGCAGATTATCGATGCAGAGCCCAACGCCACCGTTGCCACCACGAAGATCCAGAAGGAGGAACCAGAAGATCCAGAGGAGGCGAAGCGTCTCTTCCATTCCAAGATGTGGGTAAAGGGTTCCCCATTGCAGTTCATTGTCGACAACAGGAACCAAAAGAACCTCATCTCGATAGAGGTCATGAAGCGGTTGGTCTTGCCGACCACAACACACCCACAACCATACACCATTGGGTGGTTTCACCAAGGACGAGACCTCCGCGTTAGTCAACAATGTCACCTTCCCTACAACATCAAGCCCTTCACGGATGAGGTATTATGTGAAATTGCTCCTCTTGATGTTTCTGATGTATTATTAGGCCAACCGTACTTGTGGAAGTGACATGTTGTGTATGAGTCCAGGCCTCGTGCTGTTATTATCACTTTGGGAAATAAGTTGTACAAGATACCAGAGATAGCACCGCCTACCACAATCTCTTTGGTTACTGCAAAACAATGCAGTAAGATCATTTCCAAAACCAGGAAATTTGTTTTCCTGATGATCCACCCTTAGAGAAAGAGGAAGACTATGGCCATGACCTCCAGACAGGGCCCTGTTGCATGAAAAAAACAGATGGATAAGGTCGTGGAGGAGTACGAGGACATCTTCACCTCCCCTGCAGGGGTGCCTCCACATTGCTAGGTCAAGCACCCCATCGATCTAACCCTAGGTGCACCACTACCCAATCGACCCATCTATCAACACTCTATTATGGAGAATGATGAAATCAAGAGGCAGATTCAGGAGCTATTGCAGAAAGGTCACATCCAGTCGAGTTCATCACCCTGTGGGAGCCCGATCGTGTTGGTGCAGAAGAAGGATGGGACTTAGAGACTCTGCATTGACTATCGAGCACTGAACAAGATCATTGTCTAGAATAGGTACTGGATCTTACGGATTGCTGACCTTCTATACCAACTCAAGGGGGTAAAATATTTCAGCAAGATCGATTTGAAATCTGGGTATCACCAGGTACCAATCGAACCCTCTGATGTGTGGAAGACTTCATTCAAATCCAAGGAGGGCCTTTTTGAATGGTTGGTCATGCCTTTCGGGTTGACGAATGCCACTGCAACCTTAATGAGGCTAATGGACGACATTCTGCGAACATTCACCAACTCATTTGTAGTGGTGTACTTGGATGACATTCTGATCTTCAGCCAAACTTGGGAAGAGCACCTCCACCACATCTAACAGGTCCTCCAAACACTGCGACAACACAAGTTGTGTGCCAATTTGGAGAAATGCACTTATGGCATGACCCAGGTTCAATATCTGGGATACATTATTGATGAATGGGGGGTGTGTGTGGATCTAACAAAGATCCAATTCATTCGATATTGGTCAGCCCCAACCACCCTAACAGAGCTCCGCAACCTTTTAGGTCTTGCCAATTTCTACTGCAGGTTTGTGTTGGTATTCTCTCATATCACTTGGCCCTTGATTCAAGTCACCAAGGGAGGAGCTAAAGAAAAATTCTTTTGGTCTAAATCTCAATAGAAGGCATTCGGGGAGTTGAAGCATCGCCTCTGCTCTGCACCAGTTCTCACATTACCAGACTTGCAACAACCATTTGAGATTGAGACAGATGCCTCTGACTATGCTATTGGGGAAGTCCTTACTCAACATGGGCATCCAGTGGCATATCACAATGAGACACTTTTCGACACAGTTTGGAATTATCCCACTTATGACAAAGAAATGTATTACATTGTGTAGGCTTGTCGGCAATGGAATCATTACATTTTGGGAAAGGAAGCGGTCATCCACACAGACCACTGACCCCTGCAGTTCATACAGACGCAAGGGAAGTTGCAGAATGATAACCATCAGAAGTGGTCCACATACCTGCAACAGTTTCATTTGAACATTAAGTACAAAAAGGCAGCACCAATAATGTTGCAGACTGCCTCAGTCGACCACCCATCATGGCGCTAACCACTGTGCTTAACTCTTGTGGGCATGAGACTTCTGATTGGCCGCTTCTCTACACAAGTGATCTAGAATTCGGCTACACATACAATACACTCTTGGAGGGTAAGAAAGTTCCCAATTTTCACCTCCAAGATGCCCTGCTTTGTCACCTAGGACACCTTTGTGTTCCTTCAAGAGAGCGTGCCAAGATGATTTGGGAGGCACACTACAATCGGGTCGCTGGGCATTTTGGGGTCGAGAAAACCGTGGCAGTACTTCAAAAGTATTTCTATTGGCTGAACCTTCGACAAGATGTCAGGAAGTACATCAAGTCATGCACTGCTTGCGCCATTTCCAAACCGACCATCAAGAAGCAAGGCCTCTATACTCCACTTCCTACCCCCAGTCGACCTTGGGAATCCATCTCTATGGATTACATGTCGGGCCTACTAAGCATGGAAATGAATGTGTTTTTGTGGTCATTGATCGATTCTTGAAGATGTCCATTATGATGGCCTACAAGAAGAATATCACATCAGAATCCACTGCTAAAATCTTCTTTGAATGAGTGTGGGTACACTTTGGGATCCCACAGTCTATCATCTTAGATTGGGACAGTAGGTTCCTTAGTACATTTTGGTCCAACCTCTTGTCGATGTTGGACACCAAGCTCACCAAGTCCACAACTTTCCATCCGCAAATTGATGACCAGACAAAGGTTGTCAACCGTATGATCGTACACATTCTGCACATGTAAAATTCAAAGCATCCACACACATGGGATGAGAACCTCCCCTATGTACAACACAACTACAATCGGGATCTCCATATCTCAACCAACCACAACCCCTTTCAAGTGGGCTTGGGATTCTAGCCACTATGTCCCATTGACATAACCATGCCATTTGTGGCTACTTAGGAAGATTCAGCTCGTGTCCAGTCTGAGGATGACAAGGCAAACAAATTCATTGAGCACATTCAACACATCCGCCAACAAGTTCATGACATATTGGACAGAGCCAATGCTAAGTACAAGCAGTGACATGATCAACATCGGGTGCCACACAACTTCCAGGTGGGTGACAAAGTGTGGTTGCATTTGCAAAAGGAGTGCCTCACTGGACCCCACCGCAAGCTTCATCTGCGTCGATATGGGTCGTACACCCTCACCAAGGCTGTAGGGGAAAATGCCTTTGAGCTCAACATTCCACCAGTCCTTGGTCTGCACCCAGTGTTCAATGTGGACCACCTTCGGCCCTACTTTCCACCTCCACTAGACACATCCAACATGGCAGAACAATTCACATCAATAGAGTTAAACACAGATTGCATGGAACAAGCTAACACTAATCATATCATGGATACACAGATCAAGAAAACCCGAAAACAAAGGATATCGCTATCAAGTTGTCAAAGCAGGCCAAGTCCTTCACCAAGGCAAGTGGCTCACCAGGGACCAAGTTCAGCAAAATTTTCCTCATCTCATGGAGGAACTCAACGCAATGGGGACCATTGCTTCCTAAAAGGGGAGGAATGATCTAGGTGGATATTGGTGGCCACCCACCTATTCCACTTGGACCCCCACCATTGCCTCTTTCAGTTTTTCATTTTTCGCACAGTTTACTATTTTTAGCAATTTTTCGGGTCCTAAACTTCCGGAGCCATTTTGAGGCCTTAAACAACATTTTTTGGGAAAACGGGGAACAACATGGATCATAGATCAATGTTGCTCACCCAAAAGTTGTAGTCCTCGGATAGATATTTCTAACAAGGTATGGAATGCGTGAAACAAAGATCGTATGCCAAAGTTACGTCCCTGGGAAGTTGATGTACCAACTTACCCAAATAGGGCCCATAGTCCTGGCGTTTCATCTCCTAGGGTTAGGTCTTTGGATGTTTAGGGTTTTCCATTGTTCTCAATAATAATAGGCCTTCGAGCCTCATTGTAACACAGTTCAGAGGCTAGTAGCCACCACATCTCTTCTAAGAGATAAGCTACCAGTGCCCTAACTAGTTTATTTCCATTCTGTCTGTAAGCATATTTCAGTCATTTGTTATTAATGAAATGAAGTCTTATTTCCACTGCATCTTTGCGTTTATGTGTATTTCTATATTTCATTGTGTTCCTACATAAATCCGGATCATGCACTGCATGTTTGGATCAACACTAGGATAACTAGAATTTGATGCTTAGAAGTATAACTACAGGATACACCTAGGCTCTAGCATACACCATATACCAATAACAAGTTCTCTTACAACTACAAGCACTACTCCAATACCACCAAATAGCTTGGGCTATGATACAACTTAGAGAAAAGCCAAATTTGTTGAACTCCGATAAAAGAAAATTCCAGGTCAATATCACTAAAAAGTGTCCACACTATCCATAACTCCACATGCTAGCAATAAATCACGCCACTAGTGATCTAAGACTGAAATGCTAGCAATAAATCCATGCCACTTGTGATCTAAGACTCCATGAAGGTTGGAATGATTTCCTCAACCAAGCATATCAAAACCCCTTAAATAATGGACCTCATGTGGATATTTTTAGTATATTTGTTGGATTATTTAGTTAGTGGAATGCCTTTCAATTCCTCATAAAGTGGATATGACCATATGCTCTCTAATGACCTCCTAGAACCACTAAAKGCTATTCATTCCACTTAATAACTTATCTACAAGAAAACCTTAAACCATGGGTCATTCCTCTTCAAAAGCCAACTTATCCATAAAAAGGTGGTTGTTCCTCTAAGAATCCTAACCAACTGCCTCAAATTATGGATTTGTTCTGCAAAAGGCATAGAATGCTAACCCTTTGACCATGTCCTATATGGATTTTAACCTATTTTCCTATTTACATGAGTTATTTTCATAAGTGAACCCGGTTGGTTCGCCACAACAATAAACTTCTTACACCTTTTGCCTCTGCTAGAAATGACCTCAGGAAAAAAGTGTTGAGTGACTACTGGAATATTTTCCACATATTGTTGGAAAAATCCCTCAAAATGCTGGTGTAATTTTGAGGGATAACACCTTGGAATCATTGCATTCCATGTGGCTATATCTTCTTGAGATATTATGTCAAACACCAGACATGAATTTTCTATACATCAACATTTTGCATATATATAAATGAGTGCACTCTCAACAAAAGTGTTAAATCATAATCCTCCTCTAATGGTGTAACTGCGGATCTCCTTACCATGTTCCAGAGCTACCAAGCAGAAAAACACTAGTAGAATAGTAGAGATCACGACAGTCCAGTGCCAAATTCAAACTTCTAGCCCATTTGGAGAATATTAGGCTGAATGAGATCAATTTTAAAAGGTTGAATTCCTTTATCATCAATGACAAAATATATTACATGGATACCAAAAGCACGCAGAAAAAACATCCATTTGCAAATTCCATAGGTAGCTTGAGTCTAAATGATCTTAATAGCATGCATTCTAAACAAAATTATAGTTTAAGCCCAACTAATATAAGAAATGGAGGAACAATGTCTAAACTAGTATTCAGAATAATGCACTTAGTTCCATAGAAGATTTGAAATAATTAAAGGTCACCTTGATGAGAATATTTGAACCTAAGAAGCTTGGATCTTTTCTACAAGCTTTTTTGGATAAAAGTATGCCTCATGGTTGTGCTTCCAATAGATGTGATGAATGTAGATTTCAGAGAAGTTTAATTTGAGGACTTTTGCATGTTGAAAACTGCCAAATAGATCCTATACTTCTTTTCCTTCTGATTCCCCTTAGCCATTCCACTAGCAGTAAAGAGTCTCCATAAATATCGATGACCCTCAGTCCTAATAAGGCCAATTTCATCAAAATCTACCAAAACTTTGACTTCTTGATAGTTGTTTGTGCCACTACCCAAACCACACTCTAATATGATTTTGTGGGAATCTGAAGGTGAAGTATAATATATCATGCTCCACGTGTATTTGGATATTTTGAGGATTCCATCACAATTCCCATAAATGATTGATGTTTATATTCTTGGATCTACAACTAATCAATTATTTTTTTCCTTTATTGGTTTCCTGAACAATAGATAGGTCATTTGAGTTTTCAAAAGATCTTGTATGGTGATATATCTGCTCCTTGGAATGGGCTTTCATCCCTAGTGAGCCATACCACCCACAAAAAGAAACATGGAAGAGGTTGATGTGCTTCTGATCTTACCTCTTGATCTTCCAACCAGATTTCCAATGCTTCTACCGTGTCTTCATCCCATATCTCTTTTCCACTATTGATGTATTTTCTAGTGCTACACACCTCTTTGGTAAAATAGCATTGAACAAAAATTTGATTGACGCTTACAGAATTTTCCATACAAAATGGGCATCTCCCAGGACAATGCAAGATTTTTTTTGCAATATGTCCCAGATCAAAGATCTTATTTTATTTTTTAGGAAAATCCATAGGAAATCATGAGTTTTAAGGGTGATTAAAGCTTCCAAATATGCTGCCAGTCCCAAGGATATTTTTCCTCCATTTTTTTAGAGTTGCAAGATACCACCCATACAAGACTGTTAAGACTGTTTGGTTTATCTCATAATCTTATTGAAGCCAATTGGAGGGTAGAGAAATATTGGTTCCACTCTAGTGCCAAGTCTTTCTCTAGTGCCAAGTCCTTGTTGAGGCCTACATGGGCTACATTCTTCCATGTCGTTGTCTACCTACCATCATAGTTATTGTCATAAACTCTTCCAAATAAAACCAATTTTTAGAATGTAAGGAAATCAAAGGTTGTAAGAGCCTTGTCATACAGAGGCCTCCTATCCATGAATCAGTCCCAATATGGACCTTCTGTCCATTTCTAATTATCTATGCCAAGGTGATAACCAATGATGAGGAAGTCTTCCACTACCTCTGTCCGTACTACAAATCCTCCAGAAATTGATTTTCTAGGGCATCTTATCTAGTCCTCCATACCTGAGCATTCTCCACATTACCTTTGTATCCAAGGATTGAAAAATAGAGAGAACATTCTACCCCCAACTTCACTACTTCTTAAGGCTTATGGGGTTTTCCATTTAACTGGAAGTATGCCCCCATTGACTCTCTTTCCTACCCAAAAATACCTAAAGCACATTTTCCTTATCTTTTTTAGTATGTCTATGGGTATGCAAGGAAAAGACATCTAATAAATAGGTATGACCTCTAACATGATTTTAACAAGAGTCACTCTTCCTTGGATATCCACTTGTTACACAAAAAAATGATCCTTTTTTCAATCTTTTCAAAGAGCCATAGCCAGTATTTCTAGAAGTAATTGTTTTCCTTTAAGTGAAAACCAAAGTACTTAGTAGTCTTTTCAATGTCTTTAACTTGAAATAGAAACAAATCCTTTATTCTAGTAGAAGTTGGATCATCAATCTGGTGCAAGGTCACGGTTGACATTTACAGAAAGATTTTTATGCATGTAGCTATACAGTATTGAAGAAGAGTATTTCCTATAATTTTTTCATCCCTAGAAGAACCATTACCAAACAGGAAAACATCACATACAAATAATAGATGAGTGATGGTGAGTTCTTTGGCCACCTGAATTACTTTTAATCTTCCTCCTTCCTTTAGACTCTTCAAAATTTCACTGAGACCCTTTGCCACTAATAAGAAGAGTAAGATTAATATGGAGCACCCTTGA
>JASDQU010375261.1:41127-58667 GCA_032191745.1 Picea mariana
AACTTGAACAAGAAGTTGTCTCATTGAGGAAGAGCTTAAGAAACTCTCAAGTAACAAAAGACTTAACACATATTGGATGCATGGGTGAAACTTCATACAAAGAAGATGCAAATACCAACAAGAAGGTTAAAGAAAGAGCTACACAAATAGTTGATGAGAAGTGGACCAAGATACCAGAAAGAAGGAATGATTACAAAAGAGATGAATATCCAAGAAGACCTCCTCCCTTCACGAATCAAAGAAGCTTCAATAAGTATGAAGGAAACTATAGAATAGTAGATCATGAAACCATATGGACTACATAACAAAGAAGGCCACTTACTCCAAGGTATCAAAATTTCTTTCTTGGTCATTGTTATACTTGCAAAATTTTTGGACATAAGGCAATTTATTGCAGAATCAATAAAAGGAACAAATATGCAAGAAACATGAATGGTGTAAATAGAAGATATGGAAATAATCATGGATTTGTCAAGAGAAGTTATAATTCATTTTCCCCATTGATGGACAAAAATATTGTATGCTACAAATTTAATTATCTTGGTCACAAAGCACGATATTGCAAATATATGAATGAAGATGTCCCTATGCCAACCATAGTATGGAGAAGGAAAGAGATTCCAAACAATGAAGATATTTGAATAGAATTAACCACTAAATAATGTAAAGAATGAGACGGATGGTACATAGACAGTGGATGTTCTTCACACATGACCGGGGATCAAGACAAATTCATCAGCTTGAAGAGAAAGGGTGGCAATGTTGAATTTGGAGATGACTCGTCTACCAAAATACTTGGAGAAGGTGTAGTAGAGCTTGAAAGAAAAAATGTAAAATAAAATAATGTCCTATTGGCTGAATACTTGAAGCATAATCTACTCAGTTTTAGTAAAATGTGTGATCAAGGATACACTCTTACGTTTGACTCCCGAAAATGTAAAATTAGAGAAAATAACTTAGGAAGATTGGTTGCAACTACAACAAGAAGACCGAACAACATATACATCTTAGACATGAATAAGAGAGATAAGACATAATCCACACAAAAGGATTCCAAGAAAGAAAAAGTCCCAAATACCCAAAATAAGGATGAAGTATTATTGAGTGCCACGTGTTAAGGGGGAGCAACCCCAAAGAAGAAGGTCACCTTATGCCATTGAACTTAGGAGGAGAAGCCCTACCCTTTTCCATTGATGTCAAAGGGGGAGATAAATTGGGATCATGATGATAATGGGAGCATGAGTGTTTCCATCAGTGACAAAGGAGAATATTGTTGGAAGATTGGTTGTTGTCATTGATGTTAACCCTAGTCATTGGTTTTGGACCGCAAGATTGATGAAGGTATTTGGACATGAAGGACAATTCACATGCATATACAACACCCATGGATGGATAATATAGATAATGTTTTTTACGATGGTATGTGTAACGTCACTTGGATCCTCATCGTTGAGGAGAAATGAATTTTTGAAGATGACAAAGTGAATTGAAGAAGGAAGTACATGTAGGCCCTGAAGATAATTAAAGAAAATAATTACAAAATAAGAAAGTGTCAGGTCAGCCCTAATGTTAAAAGGAAGTGACACAAATGGTATAAATAAATATCATTATACATTCATTTTACACACAAGTCAAATTTCAGAGGAAATCATAAGTAAAGAAGGCCAGATTTCAAGGGTGGATGAAGTCTTTTGGTGATGTGTTCTAAGGTATGGTATTTAGAGGTCATCTTACCATTTTCGCTATAAATTTTTTTCTAGAATGATTAAGATGGTAAAATTTCTATGGTATTGCGATGACATATCAAGGTACCTATGGTAAAAGTTGAAGCTATTGATTCTCTATAATTATGGAGATACACTCTATGGAAGATAGGAATTTTGACTAGTCCTGAAGCTAGTCAATAAACAGGTGTTCCGGGTAAAACAGTCATAACGTCTTCATAGTGAATCCAAATTAGAAGGGAATAATTTAATTGGAAAGAGTATGGACTTTAGTTTATTGTATCATAGTTTTAGAATCTGATGTTAAATATTGAGCGTGGGGCATTCTGTACAAGATGGCTCTCCTGAATAAACCAGAATTGAATAAAGCCTACCACTCTTTCTATAACTTCTTTTTGGGGAGGATTCAAGGAGTGAAACTTGGAGGATTTTCATAGAATACATTGAGTAATATTATCTAAAGGATCATAGTATTCCAATAATTGAAGAATTATAGAATTTGAAGAAGTCTCGGGAAGCATTATCAGGCTCTATGTGATGGTTGGTTGATGGTGATGATTTAATGTAAATTTTTATTATCTCTCATATATTATTGGGTGGAAGGAAGGGGAAAGGATGGAGAGGTCAACCCTCTCTTGATATTGGAGGATTGTATCTTGGAGGATGGAGAGGTCAACCCTCTCTTGATATTGGAGGATTGTATATTGGAGGATGGAGAGGTCAACTCGTCGAAGGAGGGCCTTGATTTATCCACCATCATCGACATGAAACTGACATAACAAAGTGATATAATATGGTGAATCGAATGAGCATGGAATGACACAGGAAATGGAAAATGGTAATACTGCAGATGGATGGTTTGAAGTGAAAATTCCCTTGAACATGATGAGGCATGACAACTGACTTGGCAGCATTGAATCATTGAGTACCAAAATGTAATGTGACGACAATAAGAGCACTCTTCAACTGGACGAAAACGTATGGTGACACATGGAATTAGTATGAATAAGAGACAAGCAGATTACCCAATTGTAAGACGAGATGCAAACAAGTGCCATGTTCAAGGTAGACAAAAAGATGCCATAAAGGATTCTCAAAAACTTGACCCACTTCCTTCAGTTTTTTCCCCCACCTAGATAGATGAGTACCTATTTTTGATTTTACGAGCTCAAGGAGGGAACACATGCTCGATATAACTCACCTTCAGTAAGTCTCACTTCCTTTTTTTAACAAACTGGAAGAAGTAAGGGTTTGTTCCCATATGGGCCCTTCAATGTGTAGTTTAACAAGTCTAGAGAAGGAAAAATTCATGGTTTTTCATGTTTAAAGAGTATGAAAAGAACTTAATGGTGACTCCAAGGTTGTCCTTTTTCGTAATTTTAGTCTCACGAGGCCCAAAAAAACATAAAATACCACTTGAAAGATTCCATTTAAAACATTTTAATGAGTGTGAAAGGAAGAAATATCACTCAACAATCGTTTCATGTTTAGAGAGTGTGAAAAGAGCTTAAAGGAGACTCCAGGGGGTTCCTTTTTTGTATAAACTTTACGAGTTCGAAAAAGTGATAAAAGTCTACTCAGTTACATTCTCATGTTTTTGTGAGAATGAGAAAGGACAAATACTAAGATCGATAACTTATTCTCATGTACTTATGAGAACGAGAAAGAACAAAGACTAAGCTCATTCCAGAAAAAAACTACTACGTTACGATGGGGGTGACCTTCCAACGAGGATCACTCCTAGCAGTGTGTCTCTATAGAGGTAGTTTTCCCCCAACTTATTTGGAAAAAGTGAGGTTTTTCTTCAACATGATGTCTAAGGTTTCCTTCAACATGATGTCCAGAGGCTAGAGATCTTCCCCCCAAGCGTCGTTTCCTCCAACGAATCTTCTTCTTTCCTCGTTTAGGTTTCTGGTTACTAAGGTAAACATTTTCACTAGGAGAAGGAAAAGAAGGTTTAAGTCATTGATGCATAGTGAGAATCAATTGTAACGGAGGGGGTCTGTTTCATTTTTTAATGAGATTGACAGGGATAATGAACTATACTCGTCGAGACCGGGTACTACCAACGAAAGAGAGGAATTGAAGGATTGTCATGCCTGAGTCGAAATCATGTTTAAGGTGGAAACCTGTGTGGTGGGAGGAGAAGGAAAAGGAAAAACCACCATGAGCGAGGAATCCTTGAGAATACCTACACCTACACTCTCAAAATTATTTTTTCCTAGAAAAGGGACATTACTTGCAGTGACATTATTGAGATCTGGAGTTGTGTACTCAAGTTGGTCAACAGTGATAATATTTCCTTGATGGGGAAATCGTAAGATCTGAAACACTGAAGATGCAATGATATTCATTGCATAGAACAAACTAATACTAAGTAACAAATTATATTTTAGGGGCACGTCGACTACTTCGATATCAACTGGAACAATCTTACCCTTCAAAGTCACAGTGAAATATTTCAAGAGTCCGTGAGGTTGGAAAACATGTCCATCAAACACTTTCAGGGTGGTTGGGGATGGAATAAGGGAAGGAGAATGAAGGTCTCTCCAACAAGGAAAATACATGACACAAGTGGAGGCTCCCTCATCCAAAAAAGTATGATGGATGGTGTGTTCACTAACAAAAACTTGAATTTGGAATGCTAAGTGATGGGAAATTTTCTCCTTAAAATAATCTAGATTAAATATAATCAAGTTTGACTCCTCAGGATCCATGGCTCCAATGGCTGAAAACAGANACAGTGTTGTAAGAACTTTGAGGGTTGACATAGCGCAAGGCTCTTGCACCAAATATTCAACGATGTTGTATTTTTGGGCAGTGCGGGCATTTGGATTAAATACCAATTTTTGAATTATTCTTTTGGGCAGGCTCAATACTGCATCATAAATTGTCTTCTCAATCTGAAGAGGATTGGAAGATGGAGGAGGAGTAGAGTTAGAAGGTTGGTCGACAGCCTTCACGTTAGTTTTATCACTTGGAGGAGTGTCATAGGTATTCGCACGAGTTGTGACATTTACCGTCTTAAACATGTAAACCTAATAGGCACTTGTGGAAGCATCCCCATGGTGGGAATGATCTGGGTCTCTTCCTTGTAGAGGGACAAGGTGTTGTGCAACCAAGTGTTGTTTCTGAACTGGTTTGGGGGTACCCTTTAGATATTTATCGACGACGTCACAATGAAGAAGTATTTCATGTAGTGATATTCCTCAAAATTCATACAAGGATATTTAGGTTTCCTTGTCGGTTGAGTATCAACGGACTTAGAATTATCCTACTCGTTAGAAGATTTCTTGGATTCTCCCTTTTTCTTCTTACCTCTTGGTTGCTGAGATTAAGAGGACTGGACCACATTCACCTCAGATGTTTGAGCAGGAGCAGAAGTACTTATGGTTCTTGGAATGAAATTATATTCCAGAGCAGGTCTTGAAGGATCATTTGATGGACGAGGATCATTAGTGATCAGATTGTAAAGTAAGTCAGAATGGGAGTAAACCAAATCCAAATACTATGCACATATGATATCCTACTCCTCAGTAACTACATTTCCCATAGAAACATTGTGGGCTATGGGAGGCAAGAGAGACTTTGTAAGGAAATCCATGAGGAGTTGGTCTAGAATTGGATCTTTAATCAACCATATTTGTCGTCTCCACTCATGAATATGATCAGAGATATGAGTGGAAGAGGATTGTCGGAGAGAGGTCAAAATTTTTGTACCGGTCTTATACCATATAGGCAACTGAAAATGTGTCAGGAATGTTATGGAAAGAGAGTTAAAGTTGACAAAAGATTTATGCGGCAATTCAATGTACCATTTTGATGCCGCACCTATAAGTGTTATTTGAAAATTTCTAAGATGAATGGAATCGTCCATCAAAGAGTTGGAAGAACACAATAAATGGAAAGTCATAAAATGATTGTTAGGGTCTTCCCCAGGTTTTCCATCAAATTTCAAAATGTCAGATGGTAATTTGGCAAGGATGGTGGGACAAAACGGGGCATGAAGGATTGGATCGTTTGTTAAATGCAACAAATCTGGGAGATCTAACATAGCCAATAACGGTAGTTGTCGATTAGGTTTTTGATACTGGCGATAACTATATTGTGTAGGAACACTAGTAGGACTGTATCCAGGTTGTGGTGAAGTGATAAAACTAGATGGTCCTCCCATATAAGGTGGTTGTCTGGGTTGTCCACCTATGCAAGGTGGTTGTCCTGTTTGTCCACCCATGCACTATGATTGAACAGGTGGACCTCCTACATACTGCAGTTGACCTATTGGTCCCCCTATGTATGGTGGTGGAACAGACTGTTGTGTTTGAATCAGAGAGTTTACGGATTGATAGGGCATAGTTTCTTGCAGAGGAATGCCCATAGGATTGGGTTGAGTCCACAAAGGATTCACAACTCCTAGAAATGGATTTCCAGGATACATACCAATGGTAGTAGAGATAGAAGGAATTGCAGGAGCAATTTTCCCCCATGCCGGTTGATGTTGCAACAATGTAGGTTTCCCCCTAGTAACAATGTTCCCTACAGTTGAAGGTTTCCACCCAGCTGAAGGTTGGCCTCCAATGTAGGGAGTAATAATCTGTGATGTGTGATATGGAGGTTGAGTATCTTGTGAAATCATGGTTGTGTGAGTGACTTGACCACTAGCCATTTGACCTATGGGACGACCAAGTAAAGCACTTGGCATGTGCATGTGTGGAAAAAATGAAGAAGGAATATTACCTGACTCGGGTGCAAGAGGAGATGAATGAGTAAGTGGTTGAGTGAAGGTCACCTGGGTCACCGGTGTTTCCAGTAAAGAATATGGACCAACAACATCAACTACGAGAGTCATGGAAAAAGATGAATTCCCAAGTCCTTCAGAAAAACCAAAAATTGTTGGGTTCATGCTAAAGGATGATCTAATGGTTCAACTAGGTGATAAGAAATAAGAAGAATAATAATCAATGTATCTCATGGATGGTGGGTCAAAGAGTGGTTGGCCAAGTGGATCAATAAAATGAGGATTCACAAAAGATGTCAAGATTTATACGAAGGTTGTGACTAGTTCTTCCATGTGATGGCCACTTCCAGGAGCGATGCTCCCAGTTTGAGAAGTGTGATCTACGATCACTGCTTTGTAAGAAATATTATGTTGTGGTTCCTGAGTGTCAGGTTCCATACCTTGTATACTATGAAAATTATGATGCTAAGGCTGACTATGAAAAACAAAGAAACACACTCCTATGAAAACTAAAAGCAATCAACCAAGCAACAACAAATTTTAAGGATCTTTTGAAGATGGGATATCAAGCCACCAGTGAAGAAGTGAGAAGAAGTTACCCCAACCTCCATGTAACAACCCTTATTGGTCCAAGAAACCCTCTCTTTCATAGGATCACCCTCCAAGGGTACTGAGAGTGTGATATCATGTCTTCCCCAGGTACCGTGGGAATCCCCCCACAGTCACCTATGTAGATACCTAGGAAAGGACACTAATGTTACCAACTCACAGTCACCCTCTGGGGGGGTACAGTTGACAGTTGGGATTGAATGTATGGGAAGGATATCAAAGTCTGAATTTCTTCAAGAAAACCAAAGACAAGTGGACCGGTAGGATTCCATAAGACCCCGAACTGATTTGGAGTTCATGAAGCACGAAGACCAAATGAAACTAGTGGTTTTTCAAGAATATCCACCAATATACGATATTTATGCTACGATTGGTTAATCTTTGGAGGGCTAATATCCACTTCTCTTCTGCACGTGACCTCGTACTTATACATGTGTGAGAGGGGGCTTCTGACTATGCTTATACGAAAGTTGGATTTAAACACTCTTTAATGTTCTACAGTATCATTAGTAGTCTTGGAAAATTTACTCACTTCACGTAGTCCAAATACTCTAATCCTAATCTATTGTTGGTGTGCTAAAAACAAAATATTCAAATTGACTTTATTAGTGCATGGTTGATTTTAATGCATTTTAACTCAAAGGGTTCACAGAGATGAAACTGATGATGTGTAAGAGACTCGACTCCAATAGAATGAAAAAGAATCTTATGCAGTTATTTCTTTCAATGAATTCTATGTATGGGAAGGAGAAGAGTTCTATTCTTTTTAATCACAAGTAAACACTCAAAACAATGCAACTTTCAATTCTGAGATCAAGGCGATGCCAAACTATCAAGAAAACGTTTCCAAAAACTGAAAATGATTATGATAAACTAGCTCTTTTTCCAATCATAAACCAAATAAAACTTCCCAATGAATGTAAACTTTATTTTTTTAATTAACTATGCAAACTTTCTAATGAGATATGCAAACTTGTTTCTTCTGTACTTTTGGATGAAAGATATCTAAATTGGAGACAAAGAACTATGAAGCAAAAACAATCAAACAAGGTGCACTCAAAGTTGTGAGGTTTGAAATAAAAAAAGTAGAAACTTGTTCTAACAAGAACTCAATCAAGGATTAAACAATTGACAAACATTCAAGGAGTACAATAAAATGTAGAGAAGAATCCAAGAAAAGACAAGGAGAAAGAGAAAATACTCAAATTGTACCGACAAAACAAGCAACTAGAAAGGGAAATTTCACATTTCTGAAAAATTTTCAAGCTTGAATCAAGACAATAGGGAGTGATAAGTATCAAATATCAACCCAAAAAACATAAAAAACCAAAGTGAAAACCCTAGACAAGACCTCTGCAAAACAGGCTGCAAAAATCTAAGCAAAAAAAGGCAGAAAAGCTCAAAATAGGAGATCAGTGCTTCCTAACTCAAGGGCACAGAGAATTATAGAACTCTGTAAAGCACTGCAGGGGAGCACTGATTAGAGATCAATGCTCTGATATGGCCTACATGGGAGCACTGCCCTTCCAAGAAATTCAAAACAGAGCCAAACAATTCACAAAAGCTCACCCATAATTCATAGAAATTGGTGAAATTGCTAGTGAAGATGGGAGAAAGGTAATGGATCATGAAATAATAGTAAAAATGATCTAAAAGGTGGAAAAAGGGCAGGGACAATCCAAGGAAATACAAATCTATGTTGATCCCCATTGGAGTCGCCAATTTTTGTTGTAGAAAAATTCCCCTGTGGACAGGTGAATGAATATCCTCTTGGATTCTAGACCCTTATACCAAGACATAAAACATGTTAACATTTGAAACTAACATTCCTTTGAATCTAACTAACTAATCAGAAAGAGAGAGATAAGGAATAAAGTGTGATGCACCTTATTCTGATGTTTGTCCTCGTTGCTCCAACTTGAGCTTGATCTTTGAGCTCCTTAGGACTGTTTGACACCTGCAATGCAATGGACAACGAGACAAAGAAATCCTACTCTACTCTATAATATTAGTCCAATCAAATCCATATATAAGACACACATATGTAGATATACATAGGTTATAAGGAAATAGGCCAAGCAATATATTAATGAGAATTCTTAAAGAAATACTTGCAGACTGTAGATGCAGTTGCAAAAGCCTCTCAAAGTCCTCATCGTCCAACCCTTGCAAAAAGATCCCAAAACCATAGGTTTGATACACTACAACTTTCTCCCAAGACCATAGGTTTGATACCTCGAATCTTCCTTTTTCATCTCCATGGAAAGCCCTCATTATATAGGATTTGGAGGCTTAACCACCATGGAGAGGATCACTCATCAGATCCACTAAAAATGGATCTGAAATATATTTAAAAATATCTCTTAAGGATTTTAGGGGGGAAATATCTCTCAAGGATTTTAAGGAGGAAATATTTTAACCATCCATGAGATCCTCCACCTTCCCTAAAAAATAGGAAACCAAATGTGAAGTGGATTCTCACACTCAATTAAATTCTTTTTCATGAATATTAATAATAATTCATGTGCACTTGGAATTTTGGCCTTCATGTAATATATCCCTCCTCCACATTGACTAGGGATTGCGACATAGGTTATTTCATGGTTTCAAGGTGTATGATACACTTATATGACACTTATGAAACTTAGGGCGAGGTACCTAGGTGTGAAAATTTCATGTGTAACACGTGGTATAGTACAGGTTTAATGCTTGATGTGGTAAATGAGATACATTGCATGGTTGGCACCTGGTATGGTATAAGGTACATGTATTGATGTTCATGGTTGATGTACATGGATAATTTGCATGGTTTTCACATGGTATGGTATACGGTACAGGTAAATGGTTGGTACATGGTTGATAGTACAGGTTGGTACATGTTTGAGATACATATCTTGTGATGGTATGTGGTGATGTTGGATCATGCTTGGTTGAGGCATGTGGTTGTTGGACATCTAGTTAAGAGGTGTATTTGGTATATGATCCATGTGAGAGGATATGTTTGAGTATCAATGATAGTGAAAATATCAGTGACAATGATAGTGACAATAGTAGAGGAAGGAAAGAGTCAGAGTTCAGAAAGGTGAAAAACCTAGTTCTCAGAGGGTGTACATAGGCTGCACTATAGTCAGGTCATGTACATACGTTGGCTGTAGTATAGACATGACGCATACATATGCAAGATGAAATATATACAGGTCATGTACCTTTTGGTATTTGTTAGTACAGGTTGACTATTGGTATAATATTGATTACAAGATTTTGGCACATGTTGGTTATAGTTTGTTGGTACAGATTTATAGTGATATATCTCATAGTGACAGTGTGGAAGTGGTGTTATCATTTGAAAATTATATTTCTGGGAGACAGGATGGGGAAAGGGTAGGTGGTTGTAGCCACCTTTTGGTTGTAGATGGAGAACATAGGGGGTTGCAACCCCCTTCTATTTGTAGCCATAGAATCAGAGAGTTGGAGCTTCCTTCAGGTTGGAGCATGAGAACTAGGTGGTTGTAGCCACCTTCAGGTTGTATTCAGAGAACCTAGAGGGGTTGTAGCCTCCTCTTGGTTGGATTTAGAGAATTCAGGGAGTTGTAGCTTCCTTTAGGTTGTAGCTTGAAAATAGAGAGTTGTAGCCTCCTTCCAGTTGCTACTGGAGAATTTGGAATTTGGTGCTTCCTATGAATGAATTCGTGATATATATAATAAATCATTCTGTGGTTTTCTCCCATTTGAGTTTCCACGTAAGTACTGGTGTATTTTGTATTTGATGTGGTGTTTCTTATGATTCTATGATCATGATATATTGAATCCAATCATAAATGATACATTGATGATATACTGTTGAACATTGTTGATAAAGTGAAAGAATATATATTGTGGTTAAAAGTGGTATAAAGTGATCATACTAATTCACACCCCCCTCTCAGTATTCCAACAGTTGGTATCAGAGCAAGTTCCTTCAAAGAAATAGTTTAACCACTGGAAGGTAGATCATGGAGTACAATATGAATAGAGCACCAATGTTAAATGGTCAGAAGGTTCTGAAGTATGAATTGTGGAGTTACATGATGAAGGTATTTTTAGAGTCATTGGGATGTGATATTTGGTATTTAGTTGTGACAGGATATAATGATAGAAAGAAACGAAAGCCTACAACCAAGAAGGAATTGAAGAATAATAACAAACTAGCTATGGATTTCATCCAGGAAGGATTACTCGATCCAGTAAGAGAAAAGGTTGGAAAGTGTTCATTAGCTAAAGAAATTTGGGATAAGCTACATGATATCTATTTTTCTCCCATCATAGAGTTAGAGTTTGCTAAATAAGATACATGTACAAAATGAGAAGAAATATTCTCATCATGTCAGAAAGATTCAGAAGAAGAAGAGTGTGAAGTGAAAGAAGCCAACAAAGGTGCGCTATTTTTCTTTAACTATGAAAAGCGTGAAAATCTTGAAATTGAATTCCCTTAATTAAAAATTTAAAATGATGAAATAATAGACAATACTGAGCTTGAAAAGGAAGACATAACTAGTTATTTATATGAAATAAAGAAAGAAAGAGAAGAAAATAAGTCACTCAAGATAGAATTGATGAAGCAAAATGAAAGTGTTCAAAGTTTTGAAAAATCCCAACAAACCATAAAGAACTTAAGAGCTCAGCTAGAAGAAGCTAGAAAGATTACAGAAACATACAAAAGTCATATTGAAGATAAGAAGTGTTTGGAAGCCGAAATAGAAGTATTGAGAAAGGAATCCATAAAAGAAAAGTTGTGTTTGGAAACTGAAAGAAAGGAAGATGAAAAGAGAGAAAATATATTGACAGATCATATTAAAGAAAGAACTGACGACTTAAATCAACGTGAATCATAATTTGGTCAAGAAGAGAGAGGAAGTCAAAAGGAAATTGTTTCCTTGAAAATCCAACTTGAAGAAGCAAATAAGATAGAAGAAGTCATGAAGAGTAAGATGATGAAGAAAGAAGAAGAGGTTGAGAAGCATGAAGAAGAAGTTGTCACACTAAGGTTTAAAGTCATCAAGATCAACAAGAACGATGAAGAGACAAAACCATCCACATCATCATCTGAAGTACTAGAAAGAAATAATGAAGAGAAGCAAACAACTTATGTAGAAGTAATCAAAGGTCCAATGAAGAAGGAAGAATACATGCCCTGAAGAAGGATATTCCAAAAGTATAGAAGAATCAAGAAGAAGACTACAAAACAAGATCCTCTACATTCAGCCAGCAAAGAATCTTCAACCATAATAAAAGGATCCAAGAAAGAGAATATTATGATCATCCAAGGAAATAATTCAGAAGGACTACACAACAAAAAAAATCATTCACTCCCAGGTATGTAAATTTATTTTATGGTCATTGTTTTAATTGTAGTAACTTTGGGCATAAGGTTGCAAATTGCAGGGATTATGAAAGAAATGTTCGAACAAGAAAAGCTTATGTGGCCCCACATGACATTGAATGTTACAAGTGCCATAAATATGGACACATAGCTCGTGATTTTAGAAGCATGATGGATAATTCTATGAAAGAGAGCATTGATATCAGATACAAGAATGTTTGGGAAAAAAAAAGAATAGGTAAAGGAAGATCAGATACTCTTAGGATTGGAAATAGTACGAGGTGAAGACAAATATATAAGGAAAAAGGAAGATGTCAGACATAGGAAGGTTTGGAGAAGAAATGAAAAACCAGAAGAACAAGTCCTAGAGATCATAGGATTTGCAGTAGTGTGATAAAGAAAGAAGAGTAGGTGAATAAAGAATAGTTTCAAGAGATTGTACTTTCAAGAATTGTAGTGCAAGATCAATTCATAGGCAGAATGGAAGAAGTAAAAGTTCATAGAGATGATGACTCTACAAATGAAGAGGAATATTGCATTGCATCATAGCATGTATTTCTCTGAGCCACTTGGGTTGGGGACTCCCTGTAAATATGTATTTTGAACAAGGGGAGCTCATGCAGTAGATACTATAGAATAGTGAACTATATTTTGAGAAGTATGAGGTATTTACAAAGATATATTTAGAGCATTCATATAACAAAAGTATAAAATGATAGATTGATCAATTGAGAAAGTAGTGTTCCCACACAGGTCTCAGTTGGAAATTACACAGGAAGAATTTTATGTTTGTTGTCAGGTAGATATATCTTCAGTATAGGTTGTTCTAGACATACAAAGTTTGGTTTGTAGTGGACACATTTGATATGTGATGTTTAGGTGAAGTATTCATAATATTAAAATGACATATGGGTCAACATTATGGATAGTTTGTGACATATGGACAGAGATGGATTCGTGAGATGCTTAGAAGGTATAGAGAGCATGAGTCAGAAATGATGCATAGCAATGTATTTTCAATTGGAATTAGTGAAATCAGATGATTACAGAAAGGAAAGCAATTAAAGGTATATCAGAATAGGGAAATAGAAATTGTCAGTAGAAGTTATATCATCAGTATAAAATCATTTGGTAGTATGGTCAAGTGAACATGACAAGTAAATGAAGAAATCAAATTTTGAATGATTTTTATATAATTCAGTGAATTACATGAGGAAGCACCAATGGACAATAAATAGTACTGGAAGAGGGGAAAGGAAAATTTTCACAGGTAGCTCTACATCTTGAAGAGAAGGAAAATCATCAGAGAGAGAGAATATAGAAAGGAAGATCAGTAGCATGAATACAGGGGGAGACATACCCATAGGGGGAGCTATTCTTTTCCCCATGATTGGTTAGAGAGGGAACAATGCCAGGAGGAGACATATCGACAAGAGGAGTTAATCCTTTGTCAAAAGGTGAAAGATAAAGAAATTAATGATGATGGAGAGATACAGGTAGTGAATACAAGGGGAGTAGCCCCAAGGAGAGTTCAGTAATGGGGAGAAACCCCAAAGGGGGAGAGATACTCAGAAATATACACTTTTCCATTGATGTCAAAGGGGGAGAGTGAGAAACATTTATGAGGAGTGGTGTTCACAAAGAGAGTTTGAGCATGAGTGTTTCCATGTCTAAGTGTTTCCATCAATGTTGGTGTTGGCATTAATTAAAAAGGGGGATATTATTGGATAGTTTCTCTATATTGATTGATAGATGGTTTGGATAGTTGGTTGTCATTGATGTCAATCCTTAGAGAGTTACCATGGATAGTGATGTCAACCCTTAGTGATTGATGTCAATCCTCGGAGAAGTCTGGAATCCCTAGAAATGTGGACACGATTCCTTTATGGTTGGTCATCATTTGTATGGTTGGTCATAACAAGAAAACCCTATAAGCCCTAAAGTAAGGAGGGGATTTACCTATCATTTGTATAAATACACCTCATGGAGTCATTCATTAGTACATTCACATACACTTGTATTGAACATCTATCTAGTGAATTTTTATGGTTTAATGAATGGTTTAGTGATTGTTATGGTCTAGTAATTTGGTAATGGTTTATCTTTCTATTGTCAAGTATACTAGTGAATTTGGGTTTGAATATGACATATAAAGTTTGAGGGGGGAAATTTTTTGAAGGGTCGAAATGTTTGGAGTTGCGGAACTTGAAAAAACCCTAGTTTCTGAGTCATATGTGGGATGATAGTATAATAGGTAGTGTACATATGCAAATTGACAGTAGAATAGGGAGCGTACATACGCGGGATGTACATGAATAGGTAGCATACATGTGAAAAACTCATTAAAAACTTGAGTGGATGTTAGTACCAGGTCTCTGAAGTCTGAAGCAAGTTCCTAGGTCTTCATTCTACAACTTCTCATGAGTAAAGGTATTTCATTTATGTATTTGTTTGAGTCTTGAATATTGTATGATAAGAAACATGCTTGAGGTATTTCCTAGAGTCCCTTGATGGTACATAGTTGAGGTAATATTGTTATATGTTTGAGATACACTCTTGGTACTTAGTATATGGTTGTTATGGTTCATTGTTAGAGGCACATCTTTTTAGTATTGGAATATACTTGAGGCTTGTCATATTGTGTTATGAGACTACTTCTTTGTGATATTGAAGATTATGCTTCAGGAATATGACTAGAGGCATTTCATGGTATATGTTACATGTTGGGTGAGATACATTGTTGGTACACTTCTTGGTTTATCGGTACAAGGTGTATGGTTGTTGTCTTAGTGGTCTACCATTAATATTAATACGTTATTGAGATATACACTTGGCATATGGTAGTACATGCATAGGAGACATCTCTTAGTTATAATGGTACTTGGTTGAGATACACTCTTGGTATTACTTGTTCAACATATCTTATGGTAGATGGTATAGTAAAAGTTCGATGCTTGATGTGGTATATGAGATATATTGCATGGTTGGCACATGGTATTGTATAAGGTACATGTATTGATGTGCATGGTTGATGTACATGGTTAATTTGCATGGTTGTCACATGGTATGGTATACGGTACAGGTACATAGTTAGTACATGGTTGATGGTACAGGTTGGTACATGGTTGAGACACATATTTTGTGATGGTATGTGGTGATGTTGGATCATTCTTGGTTGAGGCATGTGGTTTCTAGACATCTATTTGATAGGTTTATTTGGTATATGATCCATGTGAGAGAATTTATTTGAGTATCAGTGACAATGATAGTATCAGTGACATTAACAGAGGCAACAACGAGTCAGAGTTCAGAAAGGTGAAAAACCTAGTTCTCAGAGGGTGTATGCAGGTTGTAGTATAGACATGACACGTACATACACTAGTTGTAGTATAAACAATTTGCGTACATACGTCATATGAAATATATATAGGTCACGTACCTATTGATATTTTTTGGTACAGGTTGACTTCTGGTACATGATTGATTACAGGATTTTGGCACAAGTTTTTGGTACAGATTTGCAATGATATATATCACAGTGATAGTGTGGTAGTGGTTTCATGATTTGACACTTATATTTCTAGACAACATGACGGGGAAGGATAGGTGGTTGTAGCCACCTTCTAGTTGTAGACAAAGAACATAGGGGATTGTGGCCTCCTTCTGGTTGTAGCCAGTGAATTAGGGATTTGGGGCTTCCTTTAGGTTGGAGCATGAGAACTAGGTGGTTGTAGCCACCTTCCGATTGTATCCAGAGAACCTAGGTGTTATAACCCTAATTTGTACCATACATGCTTACCTAGCAGCAGGCCATCTCAGATCCCTTTTTTGCCAAAGCACTATTGAACAACTCTTTAAAAAACCTCTTTTATAAGGCCCCATGTGCCCTAATCCATTACTGAATGTGTGTACACGCTAGCTGACCTAAAAAAGCTCACGTGGACCAACAAAAGCACGAAAAAGGGAAAGTTGCTGACAGAACACACAACTTTGGGTGAGTTAACTGAAACTCCCGACCACGCATGGCCGAGGGTTCATCCAAATACCTAGCTTATTCTAGCCTATAAAAGAAGGGCTAGGGGTCCTATTTGGAAGAGGAGAAAAAGAGTAAAGAAACTCTGCCCAATTGCATATTCCCATTGTCCCAACCCTTTAGCCATCCTTGTGCAAGAAGAGATACAAAGCAAAGAAGTTGGAGGACATTTGAAGAGGAGCTCGGGATCAGGATTCATGGAGCAGTGGCTGGTCTCGACATTGTAAGTTGATTCATTAAAGCTAATAATAAAGAAATGCTTTTCCTGTCCCACTATATGAGTTCTTCATAGTTCAGTAAATATATGTTTGAATCTCTAACCCATTAGTCTATAGGTAAAATGCATGTGTAGTTTGTTGCTTGTTTTGTACGTAGGTCAATCTGGAGAGGATAGCTGCCAACAAGCGATCAAGCGTGAAGGGGGATCGACATCGAACATCCAGAACAAGGTATTTCAGTCTAACCATGTATTTGCTGAAAAGGAATGGGGTTTAAGTATGGGGACGAAAGTAGAAAGTATATTTCTTTTGGTCATATCTGCATGCATAAGATAACCCTATTTGCTAGTCCGTAAGGGGATTTCCCTCACAAAAAAATTGGTGACCATACTGGGGAAGTATCTAAGGTTCCTGGAATTTTATTTTTTGTGTAGTTTTAAAAGACTGGTTTTCTTGCCTATTTTTTAGTTTCTGCAAAGTCTAAGCTAGCAGAGAGTCTGGTTTTCCATACCAATTGTCTCTGTTATTTGCTTGTCTGTGTTTTTTTGAGACCCGCAGAGGTACATGCAGCCTGTATAAGGTCTGCACGTGTGTACCCATGCCCTACTCTCTTACAACCCACATGTAAAAGCTAGATGAAGAAGTAGCAGTAGCGTGTAGAGTCCAGAAAATTTTTGAGGCAGTCATGTTCAAGGATAAATTCGTGAGTGCGGACACAGACCAATCTCCACAGATCCACCTGGATCTGGAACAAACCGTGACAGAATACTACTCTTTCCCTAGTTTTAGAGTGTTGAATGGACAAAAGAGGAAGAATGATATACTTACTTGTGAACGCTTTCCTTGTCTCTGTTGATCC